>JAJHUR010094420.1:0-49434 GCA_027495735.1 Lutjanus campechanus | reverse complement strand
ACAGATGTGATGATAAGTGAAGATCTTCAGTTCACCAAACAATCCTGGAGTTTTAGGAGAAACAGGGTAGCAGCCTCATCCAGTACAATGGCAGTGAATGGTGACCACGGATAAAACGTTAAAAATAGCACACAAAACAAACACAAAATGTCTTCATCCTGCTTGTGTGGTGTAATCCAAGTGTCCACTAGCCGCGACATTAAAAATTAACCGCAAAAGACGCCATTTTCGCCATGTTTTTAGCAGAAATATCAGCTGTAGCACGTAGCTGGTAAGATGTAAACATGGCTTCGATCTCGCGAGACTTCCGTACGTGCGTCCATTAAGGTATATACGAAGTCTCGCGAGATCGACGCCATGTTTACATCTTACCGGCTACATGCTAAAGCTGATATTTCTGCTAAAGACATGACGACAATGGCGTCTTTTGCGGTTTGGTGAACTGAAGACCTTCACTTATCATCACATCGGTATAGTGGTGAGTACATACTGAATGGCTTAATCTCGCAGGGTGGAATATCGCTTTAATTGATTTTTTTTTATTATTTTAAAAACAGAAACAAATATTATTAATTCATTTGCTTCAAAAAAACAGGGACCTTTTTATTTCTTCTGATGCAAAAACATCTTGATCAATGTAATCTACATTGATCAATTAACATGCAGATTATGATAGCCCAAGACTTCAATCAATGCAAAAAATGCATATAAATGTTTTAATTTCTATTCTAAATTTATTTTCAGATTGTGATTGTGGTGGAATAATGTCAACTGAACCATAAAATTCAATAGAATAATGATTCAAAGAGAAATTATTGTATATATCTGCTGTATCATATTTGATACATGAACTGTTATTCTTACTGTAGCTTTTTCAAAATTAGCTAAACTTTTCCTGCCAAAAAGTTGTGTCATTACATGAAGGCAGCCCTGTTAGATTTTGCACTCACCGGTTAGCTGCTGCCTGCAGTGCACTGATGATCCACTAGGGGGCAGAAGACATGTCTCTGACTGCATACAACAGGTTTTTTTTTTTTAATTAAAGTATAGGTCATATTGATGTTGTAGAGGTCTCAAGAAGTTGTGTGATACAAATGGCGTTATAGGGTTAAAATATCCTGAATCATTTTAACCATTTTAATAGTGGACACATGGAGGTTACAGGAATTCAGTGGAGAGAGAGGGGAGATGACATCACAATTACACGGTCAACATCCTGGATCATGATGACTTTTTGGCTAACCAGTCTTACATGTGTATGAGAGTCAAGACAAGGAGTCAAATATGATAAAGTACTCAGTGCACTGATAAAGTACTCTACTCATCTTACCATCAAACATTTTAGATGTTTTTAAGAGCTTTTTCAAAGCCACATATTGGTGAATAAAAGCAACATGTTGATGAAAATGTATAGATGAAGAATCTTAACCTGAACCTTGATGTAATTTTCTAGGAGCAGAACTGTGTTGAAAGTGAGAAAAACTATCAGGCTTTTCCACCTGAAGATCTGGTCAACAAGCTCGCCAGCGAACTGCCTGAAGGTGTTGACCCAAGCGAGAAAGAGGTGTGTGTGAGTGTTTGAGGGTAATGGGTGCATGAAGTGTGTGTTTAGCATGAAGTAAAAGTTCCAAATAAGACTGATTCAGTAACCCACCATGTTTGTACACTTTGGAAGAGTGTACAAACTCTGAGAGGAGTGAGAGGAAGAGTAAGAGCCCATTTTTGCATGTTTAGCTGACCTGCAGTCTTTATTTTTGCTATAATTAGTACAAAATTACATAGTTCTTTTTTTAAAAAGAATAAATCTTCAAATTAGTATCATTATGTACCATGTTTGATTCAGTTCATTAATCAGTTAGTTCCTGATTTGGTCTCTATTTAATCATTTGTGTATCTTGTTGTAACCATGATGCTTTGCTGTTCTACAGTAATGATTAATATTTATCTTACAGAGCATGTGTGCCTTCATCAGTTCAAGCTAAAGAAAACTGCATCGTTTCATCATTACTTTTCACTTGTTTTCAGAAACACCTCTCTGACTCTGACTTCATCGATGTATTTGGGATCACCAAAGACGTCTTTGTGAGTCTGCCGCGGTGGAAACAACTGAACATGAAGAAAGAAAAAGGGATGTTTTGATCATCTTTACTTGAAAAAAGCTTTTACTCTTAAAAGACAACAGGAGCTGTCTTCTTAGCTCAATATCAGGACTCATTTTTACAGTTTTCATCCTGATTTTATTATGATTCGTACATATAAAAAAAAAAAATCACTCTAATACAAGTCTTGAATATTTATTAGCCTGAATGTTGTTTAGCTTGTTCTAATTTTGTATAACTGACATTGTTTAATTAAGAGCTTTTACATATTATTTAACCTCTCAGTATGAAAAAAATAATAAACTGTATTGCTTATTCTGCTGTGTGTGATTTCAAGACATGTCTTATATCAGTAAATATTTATGTTCATTTTATTATTATTGGCCTTGCGAGGTTATGACAGACACTTGCTGGTGACTCACCATGTATAGCTGTATGTATGGTATATTGTATGTTTTTATGTTTTGCTCCATGTTTTATGCGTGTTGCAGCACAACTGGCCTAATTGGGAAAAATAATAAATTGAATTTAACTGAATTATCCATAACAAGACTTAATCATATGGTGAAGAATTTCAGTCCTGATTAAAGTGAACACAAAATCATGATAAAACACAAATTGGAAATAACCGGCTCAACAATCTATAAATATACATATTTAGAAACAACACTGGAACCAGAGCATAACAAACAGAACTAAAATAAATGGGTTAAATAAATGTGCTTTATCAATTTTATTAGCTTTATCAGCTCAATATCAAACCTTTATGTCCTTTTATTATGTCATGATTACAGAGGTCTAGTTTGCCATCTGTTGGAAAAATAATGTAACTACATGTGATTCCCAAACACTGGGAACAAAGTGCTATTTGCCATTTACTGTACTGTAGTTTATATCCAGCCCTTTAGTTTTAATCACATGACAGTTTCTCTAAACACACTCTGAAGGCTTCACCAAACTTGTCCTGATTTGTGGCATCACAACTAACCAAATGTCTGCCATTAAGTTAAGAAAAAACATGTTATTTACTCATAATAACTTCAGGGAAACCAGACCCAGATGTCATCTAAACTGATTGTTCCAGTTTCTTCAGAAAGATCTTTAAAACACAACTTTATGAGGAGCCTTAAAAGGAATTCCTCCCACATCCCTGGATTGGCTTCAAACATGTAGTTTTTAAATGTGAAGCCACATTAAAGCTGCCGATGATGGTGATTCCTTTATTGTGGTGGGCATGAACTAATCAAGCGTCAAGCATTGTTTACTCCTTTTATTTTGATATGTCTGGAATGTAATATCAATTACAAGTATAAATCCAAGTCATTTACTATTACATCTGAACATTTAATACAAAGCCGAGGACTTAGTCAAAAATATCTAGACCCATAAAACCACATTAAATTACAGTAAGAACATATTTTTTGCATTGACGTGTGAAAATGAAAGACAATTTTGAATGCTTGATATGTTGGCAAAAAGTAACTACAGTGAACTCAAACGTGATGTTTGATCAGTTAAACATTTGAAGTCAGAGTAACTGAACTGGTTCATTACAGCAAACCAAATCCTTTGATCTGACTGAATTACTAGGAAAATTGAATAACTTGCTGATGAACAACATAAACAACGAATGATTGTGTAAAGTAGAATGATTGTTCCAGAACCGTGCCACCACACAGCACTACAGTGTAACAGATCAGTAACAGCACTACAGTAGCAGCACTACAGTGATGGTAACACCTCCTATCAGCTCATTCACGGGAGAAAAAGCACGTCATCTGAGCTGCTTGTGCTTCATGGCAGCCAGCACAACAGATAATCAAGTATTTGCACATGAACCAGCTTTACGTCAAAGTAGGATTGTGTGATAAAAGAAAAAACAAATGAGCACATATGGACATTAATATGCTCCCTTAAACCGACAAAATTATATTTAGCTTAATTCAACAATGGGGCTGCAAATAATGATCATTATTTTTAATCTGTCAATCATTTTCTCAATTAATCGATTTGCTGGTCTAACCCCTAATTGTCTGGGGCTGCAACTAATGATTATTTTCCTTATTTGTTAATCTGCCAATTATTTTTAAGATCAATTAACTGGGGAGAAAATTCTCATCAAAACTTTCCAGAGTCCAAAATGAAGTCTTGCGTCCTTTGTCCAACCAACAGTCCAAAACTCAAAGACTCTTCATTTATGCTCATTATTCACAAAAAGCAGCAAATCCTTACATTTAAGGAGCTACAGCCAGAAAATGTCTGACATCTTTGCTTGAAAAATGACTGAAACAATTTATCAGTTATCAAAATAGTTTGACAGTTAGATTGACTATGTGACTGATAGATGCAGCTCAACTGTCCCTGATGTCTTAGTTTGTCTACAACCCAAAGATATTCAGTGTACTGACATATAGGACTTAAGAGACCAGAAAATATTTATATTTAAGAAGCTGAAATTAGAGAATTTGATTTTTTTTTCTTACAAAATTACTCAGAAGTACTAATCTATTATGAAAATAATAGTTGACAACTAAATGATTCATCAACTTGCAGCTCCTGAACCTACTTTCATTTCCATCAATGTATTAACATTGCTGAATTTTTGTTTTCTGTATGGCAGAATCAACTAAGATTGCAATTTTCACTTTGAATAATGATAGTGTCACATGACATGCTCCCTCACAACTGAAAATCCCTTCAAAACACAAATGTTTTCGGTAAATAACTTCGATCAAAGTATTATTCAATATATGTGTGAAAGTACTGCGTGCAAAAGTACTGATAAATGGCAGATCAATTCATGTGCAGTTTAGAAATCAATATACATTCTTTTATGTGCTCATGCAAACTACTTATCTCAGATGAGGTGAAAGGGTCTGTTGTTGCTTCAAGCATAAAAAAAGAACATTGTAAAAAGTAAACATAAAAATTGCGATTAAATACAAAGTGTATACAGCAATCAGAGACATCCAGAGAGACTAATTTCAGCAAGTGTCACTGTAAATGTGCAAACATTCAGTTTTACCATGCAGGCGGAGAGAATACAGCCTGCAGCAGGTCAGCTGATTATTTCTCACTGGCGTGTTTGGTTGTAAAGGGAATGTTTCTAATGTAATCCAACAAATTTCTGACACAATACAAGAACTTTTAAAAGTGCAAATGCAGCTAAATCAATTCCCTAAATTCAAAATAAAACAGGACGAAGGGCCATATAAGAAAGATAAAAAAATAAACGTTCTTGTGAAGGTCAGCAAGGCAGTAAATAGATGGCATTTTCCCTTAAAAAAAATCTGTATCGTATAAACTTCCTAACAACTGCCTTTGATTACCTGTATCTGATCTAATCCTCCAAAGACTGATGGCAAACATGTCAGTCTTCACAGTGAGCTCTACAGCTATGGACAGACAGACCAAAGGATTAAAGGACCAGTGTGTAGGATTTAGTGACATCAAGTGGTGTGCTGGCCTCACCCTCCCTTTCCAAGCATGAAGGAGAAGTTACCGTGACCATTAAACTCACAAAAAATACAAAAGGCCGGATCTAGAGCCAGTGTTTGGATTGTCTATTCTGGCTACTGTAAAAACATGGCAGTGCAACATGGCGGCCTATGTAGAAGAGGAACCACGCCCTCTGTAGATATAGATGGCTCATTATAAAGCAACAAAATCACAACAATTCTTATTTTCAGGTGTTTATACATTAATGAAATCATACTTAAGGATATTATATTTCATTTCTGCCAATAAATCCCCCTAAATCTTACACACTGGACCTTAACTGCAGTTAGCAGCTGTTGAGTGAAAACGTCAGGCTGCCTTTTTAAATCCCTGACTGTCTAAAGTGTAGTTATGATTCGAGCCAAAACAGTATCAGTCAAAAATACTAACAGAGCTCACTGTGTTTTGTCTACAGGTAAATCCTGATTTATGTCCTGGCAGCTGTTACAATATATACAAACCACCCTTCATTAAAGATTAACAAAGAGGTAAATGGTCAAAGCAGCATGGAGTATTTTCCATGTCTACCCATGTATTTTAAGACATTAAAAAGAGATTATTGGCAATTAATATAAAGTAGTCATTAATCCAGCTAGTAAACCACCTGGATCCTGAGTCCCCGTGTTGTGATTTTAAAACTAAAACCTACAACTCTACTACAGTGTATTATAACTAGGGCTGCAACTAAGCATTATTTTTATTATCAATTAAACTGCCAATTATTTTCTCAATAAATCATTAATAAATCATTAATAATAGTGTAAAATTGTCACAATTTCCCAGAACCCAAAGATCCAGCAGTCCAAATCCCAAACAGATTTCTTAGACTATCAAAGAAAAGCAGCAAATCCTCATTTATAAAAAAAATTTAAAAAGCTAATTTCTGGCATTTTTGCTTTAAATTACTGAAACAAAATAGTTGCAGATTAGTTTTCTTTCGTCTAACTATTTGATTAATTGACTACTCATTGTAGAGATGTGTGTAAACTGCTAATCAAAGAGCTCTTGAATTACACTATACGATAAAAAAAAAAAAATTATTGGCAATCAATATTAAGTGGAATGGAATTCCAGCAACTGAACGACTGGGATCCTGAGTTCTTTTGTTGTGAATTTAAAACCAAAACTTACAACTCCACTACAATGCATTACAACTAGGGCTCCAACTAAGAATTATGTTCGTTATCAATTAAGCTGCTTATTATTTTCTTGATTAATGATTTAGTTATAAAATCTCACACAAACTAGTTGCAGATTTGTTGTCATTTGAGTGACTATTTGATTAATTACCTACTGAGAGTTCTAACTACAACTTAGAATAAGAAAAAGTTATTGTTGGCCTCAAAGATTTCTATGAGCATAATTATCAGATGTGTGTAAACCACAAATCAAAGAGCTCCTGAATTACACCAAATAATCAGTAATTACCTTTGACCTTTTGCCCAGACATCAATAAAACAGGTTAGTTAAGACAAAACACAACTTTCATTTTTGGCATCCTGGGTGTCGCTGTCAGTGGCCTGGTAGTTATTAGTCGAACTTTTCTCTTTGTTCTCTGAATCATGCGGCAGCTCTATATCTGCATCACCCAGAAACCTCCCGTCCTGCTCTGGAGTCTCAGCTGACGCGTCCTCGTAGGCACTTATGCTGTCTGAGTCGGTCCTGTCAGGAGAAGGATCTCGTCCGTCCTCAACGCCATTTTCGTAAGGCCTCCGCAGGATCCCGTCTACAGAGACTGGCTTGTCCAGAGCAAGAGAGGGCACATGGATCAGGGGCTTACTAACCATCTTCCGCAGCTTCGTCATGACGCTTCCTTCATCCTCTTCACTTTGTCCCACCTCCTCTGACGCTCTGCCTCGGCTTTCACTGCTGTCAGGATAACACTGCGACGAGTCGATTTCACCTCTTTGTGCAAAATTCTTCATTTGGTGTCCTTGTCTCATTATCTCACCCACACTTGCATGTGTGTTCGCTGCAGCAGATGCTTCGATATTCCTTTCCTGCAAAGAGAAATTGATTTGTCCATAAGAAAATTTGGTGTCCTTCCAGAACAGCCAAAATTTAATTGCATGCAATGCATGATTGTGAAATGTAGTCATTAATGAATAATAAACATTTACTTATGATATTAATGTATTTACTTCCACAGAGTAATTTGAAGCTTTATAAATTTCAAACATGGATTTCCACTTGCTCATCTGAACTTTTCTTACATGGACTAACAGAATGTAACCTGATAGAACAAACTTTATCTTTGGTAGACTAAATGTTCAAGTTTGAATTTTGGAAACACTGAATTTTATTATTTTCACATCTAACTTGGTGAAGGTTGTTTTGGTGAGTTTTAAGAATGTTTATGATGAGTTAACAAGACAACTAAAGCTTGTCATAGTTTAGTAAACTTGGATCACAAGGTGTGTTGCTATATTTTTCTGTTCAATAAGGAAAATAGATGAAGAATATTTCCTTTCTTGACATTTTGAGTTTATTTAGTTTATTTATTGGACATAGCAAATGTAATATAATGGGCTTGCACACATCTCCCAGCCAATGCCACCAAATCCAATATACTGTTTTGTTTTTTGAGAACCTAGATGCAGTTTTTATAGTGGACCCTTGCTTTGTAAAATCTGTGAACAGATGTTGATTTAAAAAAAAAAAGATCATTGCTTTAAAATACTTGTGCTGCAGAGGAATTCAGGTAGATTAAAATATTGCTATAAATTCAGTGGTATTTAAATGATAATATTAAGTATTAATTTGTTATTAAATTTTATAATTAGCTGTTGAAGTGCTAATAAACATTACAATCCATATGACCTTTCTGTGCTTCCATATAGCAGTGAGGACTTGGTTCTGTCGCTCACATGTCTCTCATCTCATTTCAAGATAAATATTGTTTGTTTATCCTCAGATTTAATATTGTATGAGTTTCTCCAGTCAACAGACTAGCAATACACCACGAGGAAGTGATCATAATACTCCAGTACACGATGTATTGCCATAATTAGTGATGTACAGTAGTCACATATTAGTATAAGTTGGCAGAGAAAGGTCAAGATTAGCTCAGAAAAACAAAACATGCACAATTATTTATACTTCATGCTCTGTTATTCACACTCAATAAGAAGTGATCACGCTGCTGACAAACCGTTACATAACACGTTCCACAAGACTTTACATCTTTATACATTAATTCAAAATCCTGGTGCCTCTCTGGTGTTACGTAATGTTCTCCTTTAAACTGTCACATTACCTCTTTTAATCTCTCCACCTCTTTCATCAGAGAGCAGACCATGCTCTCTAGTTTCCTCTTGGCCTCCCTCTCTCGTTCCAACTCCTACAAATGCAGAGAAATGTTGGCATAATGAGAGGACCAGCAGCTTGTTAGTGTCATAATTTGTTAGAAGAACAAACTTCTCATTAGAAGGGATGGAGACTAAAAGACGTCTATATGTGGCTTAATGTGTTTATGTGGCTTTGACATACCAAACTAGCCTGTCCAGCTTCCCTCTGGGACTCGGCCAGCAGCTCCTCTACACCCTCCAGTGTGTCCTGCAGGACGTCCACCTGGAACAACAGAGCCTCTCGCTCGACCTCCAGCCCACGCAGCTCCTGCACCACCTCGTCATAGCTGGCCTGCAGCTCCAACTACACCATAAACACAGTAACAAATCAGCGTGGGCAACTTTATATGAGCGCATGCCAGTCAGTGGGTGGGCACGTGTTTAGTGAGCTCTCAGAGGCATCAGTGGGAGGCCTCATCTGGCAGCATGACAATCCCTCCATATGTACAGGAATATGTATCACTGCAGTCATCTATTAGACCTTACAGGACTGTGAACAAGATATTCAATAAGAAAAATAGTCATAGTTTTAATAACAATAAGAAATACTTACCATTTCTGGGAGTCCCATGAAGAGGTCCTGGTCAGACTGGTGAAAGAAAAAATTTTTTTTGAAAATAATTCATTTGTAAACAATAGTTGAGTCTTTTTTAATGAAGTTAAATAAAGACAAACATGCCTTTGGTCCTCAAAATAACTCTGACATGAACACTTATAGAAGATGTGGCCTGCAAATTATAGCATTAAAATGATCATTAATTCACAACTGAAATCATTATAAGCTTTATAAAGTACCATGTGTTTCAGGACTATGGTAATGGATTGTGTAAAAAACATAATAAGAACCTTTTATATACATTCTGAAATTCTTTGCCATGGTAGATAAGTTAAATTTTATATCTTTAAAAGTAAGGAGTCCACTGTATTGAAATAAGGTCAAACTTAAGATAGCTGAGGTAGAAGAAACAGCAATGTGTAAATCTGTGTGTGGCTGAAGTAAAGTTTCTAACTTCATAGCTAAGCTACCCCAACAGTTCTGGTTGTTTATATTTTATTTTCAAGCAGTTAATCTTCTAGTGTTACAGACTGTGGTCGACCAAAATCGCAGCTATCAAAATGCATGACCTTGTCTAAAGACTGTGCTATGGAGGCACCATGTTTGATAAAAGCACTCAAAACACAGTGTGTGATTAGGAATGATAAAAACAAGCAGTGGTGACATTCCTAGGTCACAGAAAGAGAGATGCATTTGCATCTGACTTGTAACCTTTCTATTTTTTTTATTTTTTTTTACCTCAGTAGTGGAAATTTTTAAAGGTATATAAGCTTGGTTATCTGTAAATAAACTTTTAAACAGTCTTTGGAGTATGAAAAACAGATGTGAAGCTGTATATCAGGACCTAGCTTAAGTGCAGTGGTGGAAGATGTATTCAGATCTTTTACTTAAGAAGGAGCAGCGATATAGTAATCTAAATATATATTCATAAAAATAAATACTCCATTACAATTAAAAGTTCAGTAAAATTGCTGACATAGTATAGAAGTATTATCTCCAAAGTGTATTTCAAGTATCAAAAACAAAATTACTCATTCTGTAGAAAAATTTCCACATGTAAAGGTTATTGTAACTATTGTAGATGAAATGATGAGATTATAAATACTGATGCTGCAATATGCACGTAACATTTTACTATTGTAGTTGGTCGAGTTGGAGCTGTTTAGCTAGTTAAATCCAGTGTTTCCCATCCTAGGGGGCCCTCCAAACAGGCACAAATTAAATCTGAGGGACCATGAAATGATAAGTAAGAAAGAGGAAACAACAAAGTTTTTTTCTTTTTTATTAACAACCTGCACACAGTGCACTAAACACTGTCTGGTTTTCCTATGCTGCAAGCAAATTTTCAGGAAGGAAAATGAAAACTAAACTGAGGTCTTGAATGAGCTCATAGATCATTTTTTACAGCTTCAGTGCTGATTCTCTATTTAACAGATACGGTATCATTTTACACATGTGGTATCAAAAAAGTACATTTTTGACAACCTTATCAACAACTAATTTAAACACATTTAAACCATACCAAAGCACTCCAACTAGAAAGTGTTTTCTCGTAAGGGGTCACAAGCCCAATATATTGGTTTAATATGTAACAATGCACTGCATTTTATGAGCTCATATGTTTCCAGGTTGCAAAATTAACTTTTTTGTCCACCAACCAAATGGCAAGTGAAGGTTCAAACGTTACCAGCTTTTTTTTTTTGGCTGGCAAGTGAGGCAGGGTGTGTAGTGTCGGTAAGTTACGTGTAAGACTTTTGAAGACTTTTTCATGCCATCGTTTAACTAAATTTAAGGCCAGTTTTGCAATTAAACTAAACAAAATGTGGAAATATAGGCTTACTCCTCTGACTAAATACAAATATTGTTGTTTGGAACAATAGCTTGCATGTATCTTAATCTGGCCACAGCTGTTAAGTGTAGTGAGTGTAGTATAAAGAACATGTCCCCCTGAAATGTAGTGGAATAAAAGTATGAAGAAGCTAAGATAATCGAAATGATACTCAAACACAATTACCTCAAAACTGTTCTTAAGCAAATAACCTTTCCACTACTGCTTCTGTATTATTACATCGCAATGATCATGACACATGACAGACATACAATGGAGATGTCAGGACCATTGACAGGTTTGATTAGTTAGATGTACAGCTGTAACGTTATGTAGCTTTATCTGCACAGTCATATTATCTGGCTCCTACCTGACTGTCAGTCCTCTTCTTTAGGGTGCCTGCTCGGCTGTCGCTCCGTGCCAGACGCCTAGACGAACTCTCGGTCTGTTAAAGAGACAAAACCACACCTCAGGAACAGGTATAGCCTAGCATCACACAGTGTTCAGAGTACAAACACAACAACCTTGCTAATTAAAGGGAAGTGAGCTGAAGAAACTGCAAGCCAGATAAAAACAAGCGTGACTGTTCATTTTGTTCAGTCTTAAACAGTTAACAAAATGGCTGACTAACGTCCCATTTCCTAACGTTCCATCTTCTAACGGTAACTGTTTAAAAAGTCGAATTCTGAACCGAACGTTAGCTTAGCTTTAGCTCCAAACAAACACAAACGTTAATGTCGCTGTGATTTGTCCGCTCACCTCTTTTATAAGGCTGCGGAGGGACTCATCCTCGCTAATTCCCCGAGATAACGTCCGTTTCTTTGGCGAACCGCTGCTGTCCAGAGTGACTGAATGCATTTTTTTTTTATGGTTTATATTAAGTTTTCGTTTATGTAACAGACACCACGAAGCTCTCTGGGTGAAGTGGTGTTTGGTGTTTGTTTCCTACGCAGCAGCACTGTCAGTGAACTGCCGACGCCCAGGCCGTGATCTACGGGAAGCCTCAGGGACCAAACCTTCTTTAACACCGCCCTCACTCCGCCCACGCTCACTGAGGAGTCAGGGATCAATCCTTCACAGTCATTTTGGGAGCGGAGGAGAGTCAAAAATAAATTAGTTCGTGTTTGTTTTGAAGTTGCGATAAGCAGCATGGCGCATGTCAAGTTCCACGTGCTGAAACTCGTCGATGACAACAAGGTCTGCCAGGTGTTTTACAGGTGAGCTTAATGGTTTAGTGCATAATGTGGACAAATGCAGAGGATGATAGGCCTTTAGGGAAAGTGGATAAAATAAAAAGCTGCTTACTACACTTAATAGACCTTTTTTTCACCGAAGTCACATTCATATGACAGTGGGGTAAACACGGGTGTTACTAATGATAATAATTAAGGTCCCGTTCCATTTTCTGTAGCAGAGCCTTTCCAGTGAGCCAATATGCACCCTCACTCTGTATGGAACAGAACTGATATATGTTGATAATAACACGTGTGTTAATGCGCCTTACTATTTCATCTCAGAAAACAAGCTGGACAGCCAAGCACTGCTCAAATATACAAAATCACAATAATACCAAATGCTCAGTCAGTTAGATGGAAATGTCTATACATTTATGGACATCTTTCTGTAGTTTCCCTTTCTGACGTTACAAAGGAAACCTGCAGTGAAATGTGACCTCTGGACTTTCACTCAGTTTCCACATCATAGTTCAAAGATGAGTTGGAACAAGCGCATACTAAATATACAGGCTATGTGATAGCCTTATGTAAGTGTGGCACATTTTTTTCTAACGTTATTAGCTACTTAAAAGGAATTTTAATAAAAAACACAAAAAAACGAATTCATTAAGAAGCTGTTTTTGGAAGCACCTAATTTCATTGTCAACATATACAATGCAATAGTTGTCTAGCTGTTCATATATCTATAAGCACATGTAAATAACAGAGCAGTGTTTGCATCTGTTCAGCAGGCAGTATTTGATGCTTAGCATTTACAATGCAAACCAGATTAAAGTGGTAACATGAGCATCTATTTTCATGTTGTGGACCAGGTGCTGTGGACTGTGACTGGTTGACACAGTGAAGGGACAAAGGCCAAAGCTAGTCTGTTTTACCAACACCTGGGTTTTCTGCTTGCAGTTCTCTTACTTTTTGTCTACTGAATTTGTTGTATAAAGCAATACTTAAACATTTTATGAAATAAATTATTTGTCTTCATGTTATGAGCCTGATGAAAAGATCAATACCATGTTTATGTCTGATTGGTAAATAAGAAGCTACTGTCACCAGCTGATTAGCTTAGCAAAAGGATAAGATAAAAGGAAAATGAGGCAATTGGCTTTGTCTCTGCCCAAAGATAACTAAAACTACCTGCCAGCCCCTCTAAAACTCACTAATAACATGTTTGTGTATTTAAAGCCAAATATCTATCTATTTTGCATATTTTGTTGAGCTGTGTACTTAGAAATTAGCACAAATGTTTCCAACAATGTTCAGAAGAGAAATCCATGATTTATGCAAGGTAACGGTGTGTTTCCTACCAGCCTTTAGCTGCTATAACTTCCAGGAAAACATGGGGTGCATCTGATATGTCAGGGAGTGAGGAAGGAAATTGGCGAATGTGACAAAACATAATGTGAATAAAAATTTAATACATACTTTAATACCTATTAACAATGAAGACAAAAACTCCCATGATTCCACTCTTCTTTACAGCCTCAGGAAACTACTTTTTTGTTATTGTTTTAATGTGAGAGAGACCCCTAGCAGCATAACTTACGTACTGTGTGTTTAACCCATACAAAAACCAAAGTGTAGCAATGTCTGGTTTTACAGTTACAAGAACGCAATAATCCTGCACAAGAAAGAGTCATGGTACATAACCCTCATAAAAATGTAATATGTGTTTTTTTCTCCCTTTGGTTATTAAACAAATTAAATATTACTTGTACTGGTGGATTTTACTGACCTTAAAGAGAAGCAGATTTGCTGTTTCCCCCTGTTTCAAGCCTTTATGCTAAACTAAGCTAACTGTGTTCTAGCTCCAGCTCAGTTTTTAAAGGACACACATGAGACTGTATCAATCTTCTCATCTAAGCCTCAACCAGAAAGTATTTCTATTCATTTAAAGTGTTTGCTGTTGCTCATGCTAGCCTCCAGGAATAGTGTCTACCTTGCTGAAATTTGTCCTTTCAGTTGTGTGACGTGTAGCTTTTATTCTACAAAAGACTTTGATAGTTTTAAGAGTTTTAATTATTATAACCAGTTGTTGCAATCATAATTCAAGTCATTACTGGTTTGCTGAAAGCAGATCGGTGTCAGTGTATCATCATGATGTAAGATATTCATATTTCACCTGTGAATTGGACAGTAGTCTGAGCTTCACAACTCAGGTTTAGGTTTGATTTTTCTTTAGATAATATTATTTTTCAATGTTATATTTTGTGGTTATGGTGAAGGTAGTGAGGAAACGGTATGAACATTTCACGTCATGATTATAGTGTCCAAAATAATCTTTATTATCACTATTATCATGGTTTTGTTAAAATGTGCTAAAAATGTTCAAAAAGTTTTGATACACTCTCAGATGTCATTTCGCCAGGTTTTATACTGAAAACCTCTCAATGATTTGACATGACATCATGCACTTTGTGATTTCAGCATTTTCATTGAAGCAAAACAAAACCACATTGGTGCTGTGCCTGAGAGACTGTCATAGATATGTCCACAGGTGCCTCCAAAATCGACATAATAAGAAAGTTCTTTGTTGTTGTTTTAAGGTGCCCTAAAGCATGATCCTTACCAACTTAGCACAGTTTTCAGTCATATCAGTATTTGAACAGTACAGATTTAATACTGCCTTATGTACAAATTATAATGACTACAGGACTCTGCCATACAATGAAGCACCTCAATCTGACAATAATAAGAAATGAAAGATGCGGCTCACATGAAAGCTAATAACATGATCTGTTCTGCAGCTGCAACTGTGTTTTCCTCCAGCAGATGACACTAGTGGGTCAGTGATGAGCTCACTGAGAGCAAGGAACTCATTGTTTGTACATGAACAAGAAATGAGCTCCAGAAATATCCCAACTTTCATCAATAAAGCACACATACAGTCATAAATATCACTGCATGATTTACTGTTGGACCACATCAGATCATCTGATATTTTATTAAACTGGAGGCTTACAGATCAAATGTGACACATGGAAGACTTGAAATTGTACAACTCATAGTAATTAATTTAGAGACAATTTAAGAAATGTGTAACATTTTCATCAGTCTTACACCAATTGCAGTGATGAGTACAAATCCAGTTTTAAGTAGGCCTATAATACGTTATTAAGTGTCTATAGAGTATGCAAATCTGCAGCTACTGCATGACTTCAATCAATCTATTAATACAGGCTATCAACTTAAAGACTATCTTTTAATTATGACTATGCGATGCAGTCTTTTTAAAACCACATTTGTGCATTTAAAAGCCTTTGATTTTAAATGATAACGTCAGCTATCACTTAACTGGTCCACACAAATATTTTAAATCTCAATTTCCATACAAGCTCTTGCAACTTCTAAATAATCTGCATTCAGCCATAACGACGATTCTCCACCAGTGAGTTTTTAGTGAAAATGCACCATAAATGTTTAGATGTGAGTTACTGAGAAAGGAGATGATGTGGAAGAATCGGGAGGAATCCATGCAGCTTTTTTTTTTCTTTTTTTTTTTTTTTTTTTTTTTTTTTTATCATTTTACACCGTAATAAATCATTAATACCAACAGGCGCAGTGAGCCACAGTTTCTGTTATCATCATAATAACCTAATTGGGTTCTATGTCTAATATGAGAGCTTGTTTGTGCACTGTAAAAACATTTATCCTCTCATAACAGTGCGCGCACCCTCCCTCCGCTCTGTCCCTCTTGACTTGGTGACAGACCTAAAAGCCTTTTGTTGCAATCTTAGCCAATGGAGACGGATTACGACACCGGGCAGCTGAGATATATAAAGAGCCCCTTTTTGACCGCACATGCACATTTTTCAGTGACACTTCTGAACACTCACACACCTCCATGGACTAAAATTGTACAGAAGAGCCCAAAACAACCATCATACTACATGTGAGCGGGCTATGCATTCATCAGACAAATAATTTGGTAACTTTCAATCACCGAGACACACTGGAACCTACTTTTTTTCCTGAAAATTTATTGAAAAATCTCCTGCTGCAAAAAAGCAACTTCGGGGTGATCGTGTTGGATTAGATGCATGTCACTGAGTCCCTGCCTTTTGTAGGATAAGGCGAGCAGCGGCGCACACCCGATAGAAGGGATATTACGGGATAAAGCGAGTAAAAAGACAAGAAAAAGAAAGCAAAAAGTTGTATTGTCTGGTGTCCACGCATCGTCATGCCGAGGTACAACTTCTTACTGTGCATGATGGTGCTCATCTCCCTGGGACAATCAGGGAGCGATGAGCCCAATCTGCTGCTGCCTTCTGCCAGCGAGACGCCCACGGATCATGCCGGGCTGTCCCTGCTGGACGAGGACGCCGGTTCCCACGAGTGCTCCGCCTGTGTGTGGAGGGAGCAGAGCAAAGTGCTGAGGCTGGAGACCATCAAGTCCCAGATCCTGAGCAAGCTGCGCCTCAAGCAGGCGCCCAACATCAGCCGGGAGGTGGTCAACCAGCTGCTGCCCAAGGCGCCTCCGCTCCAGCAGCTACTGGACCATCACGACTTCCAAGGAGACGCGTCGTCCCAGGATGAGTTTATGGAGGAGGATGAGTACCACGCCACCACGGAGTCCGTGATCACCATGGCCTCTGAGCGTGAGTAATAGTTTACAACCCCACAACAATATTGTCTCCAAATGCGTCATGCGCGTAATTGCGAGAGCAGAAAAGGTTCAAGTGGCTCATCAGGCCTGCTGCGTGGACAGTCAGTGACCTAACCTACTTTTTCACATTCAGATTGAGGTCCACTCAGTGTGTGCGTGTGTGTGCGCGCGCGTGCGCGTGTGTGTGATACAATTAGACAAATGTCTCTCTGGTCAGCTGTTGGCCACGGCTGTCAAAATAGGCGAGGGATTACGCGTGAAGCTGATAAATCAATAATCAGCAGCATAAAGAGCCTCGTCACTGAGACAGACAGCTCCAATATGGCCTGATGAACTTTTGTTTTCATGGTGATGATGATAGAGCTGCTGAACTCCTCAATCCACCTGCTGTCATGCTCAGACTTTCCCTATTTTGGCTGATTTTTGCGCGTAAACGCATGACAGACCCGTCTGAACGTCAAGTGCATTATTAATGATAATGCAGCATTTGGCTCCCATCCTTTTATGTCTTCTTTTTTGCATAAAAGCCCATGAAATCTGAAGTTATGATCACGTCTGCTCTGATTATTGGCCCCTAACAATTTGCTCGCCCTCTTATACTTTCCCATAAATCCACTGATAAACCGCAGGCAGGCCCCTCTGAGACATTTTATAAAATTACTGTTGAACCCTGGCAGCTGTGCTCTATCGCTCTTTTATAGGAGCCTCTACCGGTTTCCCTGCTGTTCATCGCAGTGAGAAAAAGTGTGTCCAAAAAGCTGCTATTGTTCCCCTCATGCAGCGGCCCCCCTCGGCCGCACTTGCCTTTTAAATGCGAAGTTTATGGGCGCAGCTCGTTTTTTTTTCCACCACGAGTACACAAAGACAGAGAATCACTTAGGGTCGAGGGGAGTGTGTGACCTTTTCCTGGCGAATCGCGGGGTTCAACAACATTTACACACGTAATATATTCTGCACAAGGCGGATAAAACACACTCAAAATAATCAGTGAACAAAGATTAAGCCTGTGTGCAGGAGATATCTATCTATCTATCTATCTATCTATCTATCTATCTGTTTTTTCCCCAGTTTTTGGATAAACTCGCTGAGGTATATTTTCAGATAAGATAAGTTAAGATAAAATAAAATAAGATACAATCTACTTTATTTTCACTAAGAGAAAATTTGGCTTGGGCAATAGTGTTAAACACAGCTGCAGTCAAAGATATAGCAGGGCTGCATTATTTTCACAATTAATCAATTAGTTGTTTGGTCTATGAAATGCCAGAAAATTATGAAAAATGTTTATCACTCTTTCCCAAATCTGCCCTCAAATGTCAGTTCACTGTCATAGAGAAACTAAAGAAACCTGAAAATATTCACATAATGCATGAGGTTTCAAGTTGCAATGATTAATCACTTAGTTGTCAACTACTGAATTAATCACCTCTGTTTTAATAGTCTATTAATCAGTTTCTGTGTTTTTTTTAAGGAAAAAAAATCTAAATTCTCTGATTCCAGCTTCTCAAATTGAATATTTCTCATTTCTTTACTCCTCTATGACAGTAAACTAAAAATCTTTGAGTTGTGGAAAAAACAAGACTTCTGAGGACGTCATCTTGGGCTTGGGAAACCATCATCAACATTTTTCACCATTTTCTCACATTTAATAGACCAAGCAACTAATCAGTTAATTGAGAAAATAATCAACAGATTATTCAGCAATGAAAAAAACGTTAGTTGCAGTCCTAATGAGGTTGCACATGTGAGAATTGTGCTGGTTGCTTGTTGAGTAGGGCTGTGGACGTAGGAATGAAGGCGAACTTAAATCAGTTGTTTTTGCACCTGGTGGCTTTGTGTTGTCTGCCTGAAGGTAGAAGTTCATATTCAGAGTGTAGGATGTGGGCTAGATCCTTCAGGATATCTTGTAGTTTAATAATAACACTTCTTCACCTGTCCTAACAACACCACCTGTCTCTTATAGAAGAACTGCAACAATTAGTCGAATAATTCATTAGTTGTCAACTATTAAATTTACCACTTGCCTAAATATTTTGATCTTTTTTTTTTTTTTAAGAAAAAGTACACTGATTTTAGTTTCTCAAATGTGAATATTTAAATGTTTTTTTTAAAACTCCTATATCACAGTAAACCGATTATTTTTGAAGAAAGCAAGACATTTGTGGATGTCATCTTGGACTTTGGTAAACACTGATTTTCTGGCATTTTATAGACCAAACAGATTAATCAATATTGAAAATAATTGTTAGTTGTTGCCCATTATAGCAAATCAAACTACACATGACATTTTTTTTTAGATATCTCCTTCTAAAATCCCTGTGAACCCTGTTCATGTTTTAAAAATGGTTTGCTTTGATGATGCAGTTCAGTTCATCCTCAAGGAGAACAGTACACAGCTGATGTCTTGTATCTTAACAGGTGTATTAAGGAGGCAGTGTAAATCATTTGATGTGCCATTTGTCAACCATTTTGCTTTATGTGGCGGTTATCTTTAGGACAGTTCCACATAACAATCACTATGTTAGTGCAATCTATCTATAGAACAGGATGTATACAATACATGCTGACAGTGAATGTTTTCTATAATGACTTGCTGTCATCTCTCTGATGTGCAGATCAAACCCTTATTGGATGATTCCACCACCAGCTGTAAATACAGAGAAGATGAAACGCTCATCTGCACATGGCAAGGCCGAGCCTCAAACTGTATTTCAAACTTTATCTTATCTAAATCTTTTATTGCAGGCAGTAACAGAAATCGTCTTCCACTGGTACATGGCACATGCAGAGATGTACAGTACATATAAAAACATAAAATGCACATAAGACATTAAATCACCTCTGTACTTATTCCCTGTCATCAAACTGGCATCCATCAGTCTCTGAGGCTGTGTCCCAGTTAAATAGGTGTGCTAACCAGTGACTTCAGAGTTACAAGAGAAAAGGTCCGTGTTGGAACAACCCCGGGCCTAACAGTGACGTGCAACTCCTGAATGGAGTTTGAGGTATTTTTTTCTGTGACTAACAGATAAATGAAAAACTTTGTTGACCTCACCAACTATTAGGGGTCAGCACTAATGTAGATAAAACTTAATACATTACCTCCTCCATGAATATCATCTGCAGTGGTGGATGGTGGTCAGTAAAGACAACAAATCCCATTATCCCAGGCTACTTCACAGCATCATCAAACAGCATCTTTTATTATTGTTTTTATGCCAGAGACCTATGACTGCAGAACCTTCACATTGTGCATTTAGAGGGTGGAGTAGTGGCAGTTAAAAATAAAAACAAAATGTTAAATACTAAATATTAAGTGCTGTATGCTGGCTCAGCTCAGTGAGTCCATAGGTTCCTCCTTAGCTGTTGTCCTCCTTGCTGCCATTGTGCAGCTCAACAGCAGACTGTTTGCTTCTCATCCTTTGCACTGCCACGCTCACATAAATATACACACACACTACACACACCGTGCAAAGTGATTTGATACCTTCTCAAGCCAGGAACGGGCTTTATGCATGATGCTGGCTTAATTGCATATTTCTAGTGGCCTCGTGCCACCCAGAGGAGCTAATGACTGACATTACCTCTGTATCTGTCATGTTACAGCACTTCCTCTCTGTTCTGTTTGCCTCATCTCTCTACGTCAGCTGCAGTTTTTATCATCTGCTCCTTCTTTCTCCCTCAACCCCTCCCTCCACCCCCACCTTCCTCCCCATTTGCCCCCTCTCTTTCTCCTTCCTCCTCTTTTCTCCGGTACTCATAGAAGAGTTGAGAGAATGACTGCATCTCTTTTGCCTGTGGCGCCTTAGTGATCCCACAGGATTAAAAGTGCCTTTTCTGTCTCTCTGATAGAAGGAGGACTTCAAACACTATTCCCTGTGCACCTCGAACCCAATCACCCTTTCACGGTCGTGCACGCTGCCTTTGATGGGCCATGTGGGTTCACACAGTACATACTGAACTGGACCCGTGCCAGAGTTGCTTCTTAGTATTCACTCAAGGTACGTGGGTGCCGCAGTGGGGGTTGAGAGGGTCCATGCTTCCTGGTCTCTAATTACTATGAAATTTCATGGAAAAGTACAGCTATTTATATCATAGTGCAGCACTAAAACATCTCTCTCCATCTATACAGCGTGTTGTGTAGGTAACCGCTTCGCTCGCTGTTCATGCATTAAAAAATGACTCAGTTTGGAGTTTATCAGGGTCATTTTCTCGTGCAGCAGCGTGAACGAGCTGTGATTTCTATTGACAAATCTATTTGCATTCACATATGAGCTGAACTCTTTGTATATTGATTGATTTATGTGTGTAATTGTGCATGAGCGTGTGAGCAGAGTGTGTATTTTGGAGCTCAGTTTGTTTTGCCCGAGGCAGGGTGAGGATTTGACCCCACTAGTCTCCCATTTGTCACCTGTCCAAGACATTTAGACCAGACCTTCCTCTGCCATCACCGACCTCCTCCTCATTTCTTTCTCTCTGTCTCCCTGTGGATGTTTTGATGCTGATTAGGGCTGCAACTGCAAATGCATTGATTATTGTCATTGTCGATCAATCTGTCGATTATTTTCTCAATTAATCAGTTAGTTGTTGGGTCCATAAAATGTCAGAAAATGGTGAAAAAATGTTCCAAAGTCAAGATGACATCCTCAAATGTCTTGTTTTATCCACCACCCAAAGATACTCAGTTTACTCTAACGTAAATGTAAAGAAAAAAGAGGCTAGAATCAAAAAATTCAAACCAAAAACTAATAGATGAATCGATTAATCTTTGCAGCTCAAATTCTGATTAACTGCAAACCATTCAACTGTTGGATTAAATACTCCAGCAGTATTAAATACTAAAAAAACAAACTATTCTGCCAGAGCAGGGACAATGTTTCAAGACTAGTGGCATCTCTATGGACTAAGACTACTTGTGGTTATATCATCTGTTGTTGTACAAAAACTTTTATAAAAAGCTTACTGTATACGATATGATTTTATTGTGTAAACACTTTCTCCGTGCTGTGACATTTTGACTAGAGCAATCACAATTAGTTGAATAGTTTTCAACTATTATGTTACTTAATCGTTTCATTCTTAGGAAAAAAATATCTAGGTTCTCCTCTTCTGCTCCTCAAATGTAAATATTTTCTTATTCATTTAGTCCTCTTAACATCTTTAGGTTGTCAACAACAGTAGTAGTACATTTGAGGACACCATCTTGGGCTTTGGGAAACCATGATCAACATTTTCCTCCATTTTATAGACCAAACAAGTAATCAATTAACCATTTGGCAAAAGTACTCACATTCTTCGCGCAAGTAGAAGTTCAGATAGTTGTGTGAAAATAGAGGCACTGATTCAACTTCCTAACTCCAGTAAAAATTATAAAGTACAGACTCTGAAATGTATTCAAAATATAAAAGTAAAAAGTGGCCCTCTGAAGGATGTTTCTTCCCACTGTTTCTGTGCTAAGCTAACTGTTATTATATTATTATATTATTATATTATTATATTATTATATTTTTTTCGTGGTAGCGCTCTGACTGTTCTTTTACATCGTTTTCATCTCGCGACATCTGATGTGTGTGATACACACTGATAAATACACCAAGGAATCGTCTTTTCTCTGTGTTACTGTCCCATTGATTTAGGTTGAAATCAGTCTTGGTGTTGGGAAGGTGGTGTGCAATGATGCAAAATTAAAATTATGAGTAATTCCCCTCAAATGCAATAAACCTGAGCAGCAAACCTGTTTTGAAAATGTAAGAAGGAGATGGTCCAGATATTTTATATTAAAATGTAGGGTGTAAAAGTAAAAAGTGGCCAGGAAAAATAAATACTCAGGTAAATTACAGATACCTGAAAAATGTACAATGTACTTAAGTACAGTAACAAAGTAATTGTGTGTCGTTAGTTCTCACCTCTGTCGATTAACTGAGAAAATAAATAACAGATCGTTAGTTGCAGTCATAATTTGACGTGTCCAAAATATTCGAAATCCGCAAGTCATGTCAAGTCAAGTCAAAGCGTTTACTGCCACATTCACAAATTTCATTCATCATAAAAAGAAATTCTTATTTTTCCCTCCACTCTGAATGGTGTTTGGCATGGAAAAACAAGGTATGAAAAGTGAAATATATATAAACAAAAATGAATTAATAAGATGTCAGGAGAGATAAAGAGAAAAGAGGAAAGTAAATAAGTATCAGAAGAACAGTATGTACAATATACAAAATACAGTATCAGGTGACGATCAGGGCTATCTGCAAGTAAAAACTTTACCTTTTGGAACATTTGAAACATTTCTGATCACTACTGAGCTATTCTGGAAACTTCTCACTTTGTTAAACCATGTTATCCCCACATTTCATCCCATCCATCATGATTGTGTGTGTGTGTGTGTAGGCTAACATTAGGAAGTGCTATACTGGCATTATTATGTAATCCTGTTAAGATGCAGCACATTCAGTTCGAGCACAGGCTTACACAACTCTGAGTACATCAAAATGAACATCTACACACATGTATACTAATCTATACAGATTTCCACATGTGCACACTTGTGTAGACACATAAGGATGCTCACACACACGCACACACACACACACACACACACACACACACACACGCTCACACAGTCACACACACACTCCAGAGAAAAGTTCTCCTATTGACAAAAAGGGTCACAGAGTTCACAGCTATGTGATATATTGGAAGAGGAGACTATTAACCTCATCGGGTCTCTTTCTTTGGCAGCAAAGACGAACCGGTAGTAACTTGAACACTTATCCCCCCACCACACACACACACACACGCTCACACACACACACACACTCATCCACTAACCACTCCCACAAAAAAACAAGTCTTTTATAGTGTTGACCCTATAAAAGGGTCATTTCCTGAAGGTGCAGGAACCATAAAAATTAAGAGGGAGAGCGCTAAAAGGACAGAGCAGCAGAAGTCGGACTGTCTTCAGCTCCCTGGCCAGTGTTTGCTGCAAGTTGATGACTATGTGAGGTTTTTATAGATTTATTTATTCCATGGAGGTCTCAGTTTGACGATGACACCTGTTCTCCCGGCTTGTGTGGTTTGGTGGCATCAGTTTGAGGGAAAAATAAACTTTGGTGTGTTGGATTGTTTGGACGCCGGGGGGCACGACCGGTTTGTTTAAAAAGAAGTAAAAAGGTAAGAAAGGAAAGGTCTGTGGGACTGTAGAAATTGCACAACATACTGTCAACTTTATGGGTAATAAAATTTCAAAGGGACCAAAGTCTATTAATACGGGGACAAAATTTCCCCAGGACCTCAGGAATCTCACTCCTTCCACCCTCCTTCCCCTATTCCCACGCTCCCGTATACCAGTCCCTGCAGCCGGCCTTTTCTCTCTTGGCATTTGGGAATATGTTGCTTTGGAATTTAATGCATGCTTTACCAAAAATACAACACTGAGAAGTCTGGAGAATTAATGGTACACTGCATTAATGTCTTTAAATTTGGAGGCACTGTTGGTGCAGGAATATTTTTTGTCTCAATCTGAGCACTGGTGAGGTCCTTGATGCTTCTTTAAAGGATTTCAAAGAGTGTGATCGAGTTAGGTGCACGCGGCTCACGCTGCTGTATGAAGGAGGAGGGGGGTGGTGGAGGGAAGAAGGGAGTGAGTCCACAGGGAGCAACAAGCAGCCCAGTCCTATCCTAAAGGGACAGAAATCACGGACGGGTTTTATAGGTACAATTAAAAAGACCTGAAACAGATGTTACGTTTCGCTAATAAAGGAAATAATTACTTCACACCAGTAATTAAGCCCTGTGTAGGGACATGAGTGAGGAGGAGGAGGAGGAGGAGGAGTGAAAAGATAAAATGGAGATCATTGAGGGGATTATTGTTGATGGATGCGTTCAGGCTCTGTGTGGTCATGCTGAGGATCAGTTTATGGAAGAGTCCATTAAATCTAAGAGGCGTTTAAGCAAAGGAAGTGCTGCATGGGCATAATGCTGCATCCCATGAGGGAGCCACTGTGTCGGAGAGAAGCACAATTAACAGTGGATTACCTCACGATTATCTACATGAAAATTTAATTAGCCTCTTCTCTGCTCGCTGTATTTATCACCTGTGGTTGTGTTTCTGCCTGCTGTAGTCACATCACCCCAGGAAGTTCATTATGGAAGTTATGAAAACGCACAGTCGGAGTGATTTCTTCAGGGACCAGAGCCAAATTTGATTTATATACATTATGTACAACACAGATGGATAAAGAGGAGCTCATAAAGAGAGCGATGGATGTACAATAGAGGAGAGTGTATATGCAGAAAAAGCTTCCTGGAGGGAGAGTTGGCACAATCTGGTCACACTAACTTTGTCTTTAGAGAAAACTCTTGGCTCAGACTCTAACAGATTTGGGAGGCTTCAAGGATTTTTTTTTTTTTTCAGTAGTTGAGTGTGCCCAAACAAAAGACTTGCAGGGAGAAATATGGCACGTTTTTTAAACATTTAAGTTGATGAAACTAGTCAGTGGGCGAAATGCGTTTGGAGGATGTATGTGGTCACGTAAGGAACAAAATTTTTAGTAACTCTGACCTGCTGGTCGCTCAGTTTGAGATTATCAGGTTGAGTGACAATAAGTACATAAATATGGATCAACCCTCCTATGCTATAGGTAAATGGTTGTTTACAGGGCCAGCTCTAAACAACAGGAGGCCCTTGGCAAGATTTTCTTTGGGGGTCCTCCTCACTGCCTGCAGCCAAGAACTATGAAATAAACCTATGAGCTATATTATAGTTTAACTATATATTAGTCTTGGGATGATGGAGCTTTCTTTATTTGCAGTAGTGTGTCCCCCTCAGAGTTCAGGTAGGGTGGGAGGTGTTGGCATAGTTCTGTATTTACATTTTGGAGAGAATAAAAAGCAGCTATTGCTGCTGGTCTTTGCACTAATGTTACGCCTCCATGTCTTGTTTATTATTTTGTTATTAATCCTGCCCAGTTAGGAAAACCCAAAACCACTGGCAGCTGTGTTTGTTTATCTGCAGGCTACTGTCAGTGTGTTTCTTTCAGTCATGCAGTTGTTATTTGTGCTATTGTTTTCTTAGTTTAGCTCCCTCAGTGTAGCTAGCCAGCTAACTTCAAGCTTCAGAGGCTGAACACAACTAAGTTACAGATTTGTGGTACTGAGGTAAAACCCAGCGACATATGTCTGAAGCTCGCCTGGCAGAGATGTGAGTGTTGTGTCCTACTGCCTTCGGCTGAGTGAGACAGTTAATGGTCGCCGTCAGAGCGACAGTGGGAAATGGCGATGAGTACGCTGGTGAGCTGATCACTAAGTTGTCTCTTCTGCTATGGGACATGGGGCACAATCTAAAGAGTATAGTAACTGCAGTATCCTCCTTTGTCACATGGGGACAGAGTACCAGGGGAAACTTTATTAACACTGTCCATGACAAGTTGTAAATCATTTGACCCTCTTGTGAGTCGGCAGGGGTCTTCTTTAAGTTATTCCTTTGTTTGTGTGAAACATAATCTCAGTTTGTCATATCATGTTGCAGTATCAACGTGTAATATTAGGCTCATCTATGTCCAAACGGTGTTTTACCTGCCAACATAAGCAGCAGATAAGCAGTTTCACTTTTAAGTTGCCATGTTGTCAAATATTTCGTAAAATCTCTGTAATTGTTTTAAAGATGTTATCGTGTGATGCAACTGTTTGGTATTGAAACAAACCTTTCTCATGTCTCATGATGTTTTTATGTGAAGCAAAGACTGTGTCACTGACAAATTTCTCCTCTGAGCCAATAAACTTTACTCTACTCTAGTAGGCAGTACACTGTTTTAACAGATTTCATCATTTACATCTTCTGAAAGAAGTAAAATTTTTAATGATAGTAACATTGCCAAATTTTACAAAAATAGTAAGTGCAATTTGATCTTTTGTCACCTGGAAAGTAAGTCCCCAGACTTACGCAATTATAGGGAAACTTTTTTAACTTTGTGAAACGCTGTCTATGACAAATTCTTAATTATTTGTCCCCTGTTGTAAATTCAGCAAATGCCCAAATACCAACTTCTACTCCCTGTCTTCATTTCTTTAATTTTAATTTTGGCTGTGCTGTAGGAATACTTGTGTTTTGGAGGTGTCATCGTGTCATGCGTCATATCGTACTTAAGCAGCATAAGC
The DNA here is from genome assembly GCA_027495735.1 of Lutjanus campechanus. NCBI lineage: Eukaryota > Metazoa > Chordata > Actinopteri > Lutjaniformes > Lutjanidae > Lutjanus > Lutjanus campechanus. The sequence continues at coordinate 22,113 of JAJHUR010094420.1, read as the reverse complement.
AGATTGATCAGACAGTTGCACAGCACTTGTGTCATCAAATCCATCCGCTGACTTGATTGACATGAGCCCCCTGGGTCTGAGAGACGTTGATTGGCTTGACATAATCTTACCCCCAAGGCACCGTCTGAAATATTCTGAAAGTTTGTTCAGCTACATGGGGCATAGTAACTTATCCATGTTTGGTTTGGAACGGTTGCTACCAGAGAGGCTCATTATTTTTCATATGATACAAGACAGAGTGAAGAGAATAATCAAGGTTTTGTCTGTATCTGTATCTTCCTGTCAGTGATGTGTTGAATACACTGAATATCACTTGGTGAGAGATAGATTTGTGTTTGTCATCTGTATAGTTAAGATGTGTTTATATTAGTGCTGTCAAACGATTAAAAATTTTAATCAGATTAATCACAGGGTTACTGTGGATTAATTTCGATTAATCACGGTTAAATATTCTTTTTTTTCATCTATATTAATCGTGTTTCATTTTGCATGAGCAAACAGACTCAAGAAAGAAGGGAATATATATGCACTTAACATGTTTATTAACACCTTTAAAGGTTCATGTTAACAAAAAACTTGTCTCTTTTTCCAAACAAACATTTATCCACATTAATGTGGCCCTGTTATTTATGTTTTTGTATTAATGCAGCAGGATCATTTACATCAGTGTCACTCTGAGCAGACAGCAAACTGCACACAGACACACACCGAGGAGATGAAGAGGAGGGACAGAGTCTGGACTCTTCATCATGACTTACAATAATGCAGCGCAGTCACAAACGTTTTGTGGAGGAGACCAGCATCTGTCAGTTTGAACTTTAGAAAGACCGATATTTTTATCTGTCGTGTTTAAACCACAGAACTGTACAGTAACATCAGGATTCATCATCAGTAAAGTTTTTATATCAGTCAGTACTTCACGCACTCGCTCCCCCTCCCTCCTCTCTGCAGCTCATCTCTCCTCCCTCACTGTTATGATTGATCGGCATGAAATAATTAAGTATTTAAAAGTACATAAATCGGACTTGGAGTAAAAAAAAAATCACGCACCACAGACGTGCACGTTAATAAAATGATTCATGATCATGAAAGTTTTTTATATCAAGTCGACACATCTGTCCATATTCACACGCTCTCTCTCCCTCTCTCTCTCTCTCTGCTCAGACTTATTTTAACTTTTATCTGGTTTCAGGTGGAGCTGCAGCTCGATCAGCACTCGCTCGTCTCCTTCCTCTTATACTTTTGTTTCTTTGAGCTGAGCCAGTTGCTTAAACAGACAAACATGTTTACATTGTCTGGTAACTGAAGCTCGCGTCTTCGCAGCTGCGAGCTGATTCATTTCCAGCTGATCAAACTATTGATCAGGCCAATATAACAGAACGTGCGTTAACGCACGTTAAAAAACTTAGTGGCGTTAAAAGGAATTTGCGTTAACTCGCCCTAGTTTATATTATTTTGCACATAAATCATCAAAAGTCACATACCATGTCAGGAACATACATGGCTTGGGGACAGATTTCTCACCTCAGTACCAGGTAGAGGTACCTCCAGGTTGGTTGTGCATTCCAGCAAACACAGTTGGCCGGGAAGCCAGTTAGGGATCATGTTCTTGTTGAAGCACTATGGGCACAGACCAGCCTACTGCCCCTGTGAAAGACTGCATGCAGTATGGAGAAATAACATTTCATTACAGGGAAATAATCTCAGACATATCATTGCCTAAAAAACCCGTACTTCCAAATTTGATTCAAATTGTTTGCTAAAACTCAAGGAGGGAGTGCTCCTGTATGAGTTGAAACACTTCTTCTATTTCTTTAGCCAAACAAACCATTTACAAAGCCATTGAATCATTGCCACAAAGCTGAAAACATGGCTGTTTTTCTTAGCTTCTGGAAATTTTATATTTTGGAGATAAGTATTTTTCAGAATTGGGTAAAGATTGGGTAGCGTTTCAAGGAAACCATAGCAAAACGCTGCACACCGCTTTCAGATTGAACTTCCACCATGTCTCACCAGAGGGAAATATGATCCCAGAAGTCAAGCTTTAACAAAATGTGTTAGTTGGTGGTTATACAGTGTGTGTTCTCTTAGGTCACTTGTAGCATGTGATGAGAGGATATGGAACAGGCTTAGAGATAGGCAGGTATCTTTGTAGAGATGCGCTCCTTCAAATAAGGCGGTTCAGCAGACATGCAGTTAATAATCACTATAAATCTTCCTCTGCTGGTTTTTTCATCGCTGCTGAGCTGAACAAACCAAATGAATGACCAGTAATTTATCTGTTATGTTATCTGACCCATGATACAAACTAAACTGAACTTTGCTTTAGTTTCTGTTACAGAGTAAACTCATACGCTGTGGTTGTTGTGCATTGTACACATGTTGCTACAGAGTTTAAGTTAGCTTTGCTTGTTACGTTGAGCAATAGTCCATAAATAAGTTGCAAAAGACCCTGATGATAACATCATAGCTGTTGTAGTCCCTCATGTCAACCAGGTTTCTGTCATGAACAGTCTTAGAGATTTCCTTCTTACATTAGTTGACAGGATAGCGACTGAATGACCTGCGTTGGAGTGCAAGTTGATAGTGGATGTAGATTTTGTACTTTTGTTCTTTACATTTAATCAACAGATGCATCATGTTAGTGAAATATCATATGGTCAGTGTGCAAATCATGAAATAATGTATGACCCTGTTTACACTTTGTTTTAAAATGTGTTTTGGGGATCCGAACATGTGGACAGTTGAGACACCTCACTCTTCACACCTGTGTCTATTATGTGTCTCCAATGTGACCAGCTGACCACTTGTGTTCAGAATTTGTTACTGTCTACATCACTTCCACGAGAAGGTCAAAGGGCCCTGTGCACAGTTCTTTTGTTAGTTTATCATCAGACCAGCACCAGATTTACTTCACATTAGCTTGCTAAGAAAAAAAAAGTTTCAAGAACTAATATACATTGACGGTCTATTCCAACTCTTGAGAATGACAAGACAAAGTCATTTGTGACTTGCAAAAGAATGCAGGACAACATGAAAAACGACCACCATGTCAAGCATTGATCAGGAGGACGCATTAGCATTTACACTACAAAACATATGTAGTCAAATGCATCCCATATGTCTCGGTGGTTGTTTATTCTTGTCTTTAGTGCTGTGCACTTGTGATATGATCACACAACACATATTTTAAAACCAAGTGTAAAAAGTGTCTACGTTACATCTGTATGAGTTTTAAGTTTCTGTTATCTAAATAATAATGGTTGAATTTCTCACCATATAATTACTCAATTGTCTCTCAAGTGTTTATTCTCCTCTGTCTGTTTCCCATCAGTCACCTCTGTGCTACATCACTGCTGAAGCCGTTTGCCTCGGGGGCTTCAGCCATTTCTGAAACAATTATCTTGCAAGAGGGTCACTGCCAAATTGAATGCCAGAGAGACTTGGGTTAACACATTGTTAAGTTGCAGCACATTTCTGATAGAGTCCAGGTCCAAAAAATTAAACTAATTTCCAACAACTGAATTTGTAGTTTGTTGTATGTTTTGACTCTGTCAACTTGTTGAAGATTCAGCTCACTGACAGGATTTTTAGAGGGAGATGAAACACATACTGACACAACACTATTCTCATGTATTTTGGGGAAATTAGCTGAAATTCTCGAATGTTTAAAAAAATTGAATAATGTTGGCAAGAAAGCCAAAAAAAGGTGAAGTCTTCAACATGAATTCACTTCAGACTGTAATAATAACAAAATCAGAGTTGCAACAGTACTTCTGGTCAGTGTGAGTTAGCAAAACTCTAAATGTTTATAAATGTCAAAATACATTATTTTTTCCCTGTCATTTGTGTGAAATGTATTTTTTATTTACTTTTACAACACGTTAGACAACATGACATGATTTGGATTATAATAATCAGTGGCTTGCAGTGCGTACCAAAATGAGTATTGCTCGGCTGTGTGCATGATAGTCTTGAACTATAATAACTTTTTTGTTTATTGGTTTATTTTAATAGGGACAAGATTGAAATGACAAAGTTATTCATCAGTTATCATTTATCAACAACTGTTGTCTTCAGTTGCCATCTTGCAATGTTGTTTCCCTTAAATATAATAAAAAAGAACCTGAATACAGCCCTAAATTTAGATAGTAATCATCATTGTGTTTAGATGTCTCTTTATGTAAGAAAAAGTTTGGGATTTAAGTTTTGAAACCAGCAGCAGAACATTGTCCTGTGATGTCTTGCATGCATGTGTGGATGCACACAGACACAAGCGGTGAGAGAGACCCCAGCATGCTTCCTGCTGTCCAGCTGTCCACCTTATTGCAGTTCACTGCACGCTCATGCTTTTCATCGTCTGTCCTGCCGGAGGAGATGTCCTGATGCAGACGTTCTCCTCTTGTAATACAAACATATATAAAAACAATGAGCTGTTTGCAGAAGACGGTCAGTTTGGAGCTGGTGTGTGTTGTGTGTTTATGTGTGTGTGTATGTTTTGTGTGTGTGTGTGTGTGTGTGTGTGTGTGTGTGTGTGTGTGTGTGTGTGTGTGTTCAGTGAGCTAGAACAGGGAGCATTAGGAGGTGTCTTTTGTTGCTCCTGGGGGGCTACTGTGCTCAGTCCTAATAGGAGTCTTGTGCCTGCCGTTGTCCCAGGGGAGGGCTTCTGAATGAGGAGGTCTAACTTCACACACCCCCCCTCGTCCTCCATCCCCAGCTCGAGCCGGGCCTCCCCCACCACCCTCTCCCGTCCCTTGGGACTGGCCAAGAGACAAAGAGGGAGCGGGGCTGGGGTGGGATGGGATGTTTGAGGGGGTGCACTGTGGCCCCTGTCTTATTAGAAGGGTCGTGAACGTGTCACGATGATTAATATGCCGAGGTGCGTGGGGATACCCTAGAGTCACATTTATTCAACATGAAGGCTCCCAAACACACACTCACCACAAAATGGCACATTTGCATTTCCCATTAAGAAAAGAAAATATAGATATATATGCAAATGAAACTCCTATCTAGGTTTATACCATTATGCATTATCCATTTGGACATTAACAATAAGTGACCATTTCTCTCCCAGCGCACCATTTTATCTGTAGATTTTCACCTGACCAGAAGTTACGGCACGCGTACACAATATGAACATGACCGCCTTTCAAGAGTTTGGATAAAAAATGTGAACTTTAGGGAATTTAAAAAAAAAGATATGTAAGTGTGAAAGTAATTTTTAAATTTAGACTATCTGACATCAGGGAACATCAGTAGATATTCATCTTGTTGACTACTATCAACCTATTACAAATAAGATGACATTCACCACTGCCAGTGGTGGATGTTTATCTGATGTGTTGCATCAGTTTTGTGCAGGTTAAATGTTGTGCTGGTTATTTGCAGTTGGACTCAGACAACAGTAGCTACCATACCCAGCTGCTGATGTAGAGATGACGCTACTGGCTGAACACGACTGTTTCATGGCGTATGTTGTGCTCATTCAAAGATAGTGTAAAGAAGGGCTGAATGACTTTAAAAGTTATTTTTTATAATGAAGATTTGTCTGGCACAAAAAGGGGAATAAGTTACAACAAAGACAAAATAAACAACAATAACAGAAAAAAATATTGGTATCAACTATTGGTTATTTTAAACATCATATCAGTGCATCTGTATCTGACATAATTTACTGAAAAGCAAATTCATCATTTACTTGATGTTTTTACTTTGTTGCCTGATATTTGTAAAAAAAAAAAAAAGTAACTATTTACATATAAGGATATGAAACAGTTCTTAAACTAAGAGGTTAAGCTTTGTTTTGTATTTTATCTTGTTATAATCATTGCATGGGGATCTTATAGGGACATTAACTGTAGTGAGGTTGTTCTTCATTGCTAAAGTTGATAGCATGTGGAGAAGGCCGGCAACTAAGGATTATTTTCATAATCTAGTAATTTGTCAATAATTTTCTTGATTAATCATTAATCAATTAGTTGTTTGGTTGATAAAATGTCACAAAATTATTAAAAATGTCAGTACTGACTGATCAGTACTCTCACAGAAAATATTCACATTTGAGAAGCAGGAATCAGATAGGATATGGATATTTTTTCTTTAAAATATTACTCAAAATAATTAATCAGTTGAAAACTAATCATTACAGCTCTGATGAGGAGGTACGAAAAGCAGAAGCACAGAAAACAGTCTTCATTTAAAAAGTACAATTGAACTCTAACATTTTTTTCTGTCTTGTGGGAATCAAAGATTGGTAAATATCCATTTGATTCAGTAAGAATCTATGATTTTTACCATACTGCCGACACTCAAGGTTTCTTTTCATTTTTTTCCCTGTCAAAAGGATTTTGAGGGAGTTTTTTCTTACCCGAATCTAGAGTCTGAGGACAGAGGATGTCGTACATTGTAGAGCTGCAACTAGCAGTTATTTCCATTCTCAATTAATCTGTCAATTATTTTCAGGATTAATCGAATAATTGTTGCGTCTATAAGATGTTGAAGAAATGTGAAAAATGCTCATTACAATTGCTACTTTTGTCTAACAGTCTAAAATCCAAAGACTCTTTATTTAGTACCATAAATAACAAAGAAAAACAGATAATCATATGTAAGAAGGTGGAACAAGCAAATGTTTTACACTTTTGCTTGAAAAATCACTAAAACAATTAATCAATTAATAAAATATTAATTAATTTTCTTTCAATTGATTAATCATCTTATTGTTGCAGCTCTAATACACTGTACAGATTGTAAAGCCCCCTGAGGCAAACTGTGATTTGTGATTTGGAGCTACATAAATAAAATCTGACTTGACTTAAGCACCCTCAGTGGTACCACATGTTAACTATTCATTGTGTAAGTCCACCTTAACTTCCCCTCTCCATCTGTTTTCAACAGTTTAACTGGCTCGTGCTCCTGTAGCCCTCAGTAACATTACTGCATTTGGTTATTAAAAGCATTTAACTTTGAAACAGGCTCTGCTCTTATTAAAATGGACAGATGGCATGCTGAATAAACCCTTATATTCTATATGTCTCCCCCTAACATGCACGTACTGTATAGGAGGCTCTGCATGGGCTAACTCTGGGACACAGGTACCCAGGGAGTCCACCAGATGTTTGATAGGCTCACCTGCAGGCCTGCTGCGTGCTGGCAGTAAAATTCATGCGCTGCATATGCTGCAATTATACCACAGGGAAATAAGCTGCTGTAATAATGAAGTAGGCTGGAAACATGAGGAGGAAAAGCAAACAAGCCTGGTTCCTTTGGAAAAACACAGCCTCTGTCCATACTTTTGCTTCATTTGAATTGATTGTTGATTCCTGAATTCCTGAGGATGCAAATATGGACATTTTGGGTTGGTAAAGCGTTCCAAGCACAGTAAAACAATGAGAAAATAAGGAATTAAAGGCAGAGGACATCCACCACTACACATGCTTAGTGGTGAGTGAAAGGGATTATGTCTATACATTGTTTTTCAGAAAAATGTTACAAGTAGTAAAATAATAGGAGTCTTTTGACTGTATATGGACTAGTTTCTGTCTTCATCTTCAGTTTGGCCGAGGACAGAGGTGCTATTGCTCCAGTAGGTGGTGCTGAATACAAAATCAGAATTCATATCCTTACAGCAGGATTGAAATCAAACACTGAACTATAACAGAGTAAATTGTTCAGGAAATGAAGCTGTAAAAAACAGTCCTGCAGCAGTAATGTGTTATGGCAGCAGGAGCAAAGTTAGCTCAGGTAGAAGGATTATATGTCCCATTGGTTTTCTGATCTTTACAAGCTAGCTTAGTGCTCGTTTCTGCACAAGTGGAGCGCTCTCTGCCAAGATATGGGGTGTAATTAAGCTGCAGGCATTCATCCTCCACGCTCTGCCTCTTTACTTGTGCACTTACAGGATCTATAAAGGCACAAATTGATTTCACCTATCAATGCAGTCATTGTTTAACATGACGTTGCTCATGTGTTGTGCATGTGTGTTTAATAACCGGAGCTCCTAACTGGATCACGGTGTAGTACGGGGCTCTCGCTTCTCAGATTACTCCTTCTCAAGAAAGGCCTCTGCTCCAGAAACTGAACAGTTTCAGCTCGGCAGTGTTTGCTGGCTTCTTTCTTTTGGGCTTTTTTTCTAAACCCTACAAAAGTGATAAAAAGCTGTTTGCAAAGGAAGAGCTGGTTGTGTGTCAGCGCCCATCTGTGGCGATTAAAAACAACAAAAAGTAGTAATCACAAGTAAACCCCAAGCAAACTGCAGAATCATTCATTCCCAGTTTTGTGCTGATGAGCAAACACAACACCACCCACGTTAATTGCTGTGACCCCAGCAACCCACCAAAAGGAACATTGACATATTGTTTGTCCAGCGTGAGACACTGTATAATTTACACTCACTAATGACTGTCCCTGGAAATACAGGCTGAAGGACCACGTCTGTCCCTGGCTTGGCCCTTGTTCAACTTTCGCCCTGGACTCGTCTAATGGATAGTCCATCTGTACCTCAGTGAATTCATATCCCTCAATGCATGCCCATAATTCAATTACAACACTTGTTTAGTGTAAAAAAAACAAAACAAAACAAAAAAAACAGCCTGGTGCAGTGTTCCCCCCTGGTCAATTGAGGTTTAGATAAACAATTCATGATTGGCTGGAGAATCTCCACCCTGATCAAAACAAAAACAAACTGCTGTTGTTGTTGTGTCTCTCTCTCTGAGATTTTAAATGATTCTCTGGTTTTAAAATAAGGCATGTTGTGAAGAAAGACATATTACCATTGCCATAGGGTCGACCTTGACCTTCAAACTCAATCTGGCTATTAGGGCAGCCCCTCCCCAGCACCCCTGAGATGTAAAGAGGCTGACGGTTTTGACCCCTGATCCCATTTCTTAACTAGGCTGAGGTGCCAAATAACCTTTTGACCCAGGAAGCATTTTCAGGTTGCCTGAGCAACCTCAGATTTGGCAATGATTGACAGGTCCATACAGTTTTTATCTGCTTTTTTTGTTTGTTTTTTTTAAGAAACACTCGTCTGCAAGATAAATGACAGAAAACGACAGTTTATTTGCTAAAATCTGGAGTTGCAATAAGTTGAATATGCTCAGAGAAAATGGGCAGATTAGATATTCTATTGTAGTCAGTTGGCACATTATTATGCCAGATAGATGCAGAATAAATTTCCCTTAATAAATGAACGCTTTACATGGAAATGAATGTATGAATGCAATGGATGGATGTCATTATATCAGATGGAGGTCTATGTAAATGAACCATGTGCAGATTTGACATGTGGTGCAAATCACAGAAACACCAGAGCCAAAGGATCACGACAGGAATAAATCAGCCTATTTTAGGAGATGCCTCGTGTTCTTTGACGTAACCCTTAATCCACACCCCAAATATATATTTCAGCCAGGGTGAGCCACTAAAATAAACTTCAGATGTTTTAATTTTGCTAGTTGTAATGTAGGGGTAGACCATTTCATTATGACTGACCCAGGGGAATCTAAGGTTACCATCTGGCCACTGGCCACCATTACTGATCCTTGTTTTAATATGCAAATGTATCTGTTTGTCCAACCTTGATGTAATCACAAATGTAACCTGACTGAATGGACCGAACAACAGGACCATGTGCACATATGATAACCAACAGCCTTAATGCAAATGTGGCTGAAATGAGCAGTCAGACAGAGAATGGCAGTTTACCAAAAAACAGTCAGTTTAGGTGCTATGGTTGTACAACATCATGTTGTTGAAAGAAATGCTGATTTTCTTCCAGACCAGACCTGTGGACTCAAACCTTAAGGTGTATTTTAAGTTAAGTGTCTCAAATTGTAGTTAATGGTAAAAGTTAATATGTAACTTTTCTGCATTAATTTGACTGAAAATGCGAGACATATGTAATATATTTTGTTTAGTTGTGTACTTACACAACCCCAAATATTTCCAACAATGTTGAAACCCAGAGAAATCTGTAATTTATTCAAGGTAATGGTCTGTTTCCTACTAGCTGCTAGCTACTATAACTTCAGTGAGACAGTGGGACATGTCAGAGATAGGGATGGGCTTTGAGAGATGCAACTAAATTGGTACTGGTTCCTGGTTGGTCAGTACCAAAGTACTGATAAGCTCTTCCAGTGCATACAGTTAAGTCTTTTTGTCACTGCATAAATACAAAGACGCAAACCAAGTTCTCTTTTCTTGCATGCTGTTGAAGGGGGATAGCTTCGAAGTTAGCAGCAACTTTGACCCAAGCTTACTTAAGATGGACTGACCTTTAAGGTGGACCAGGCCATCTATTCTCATTTCAGTGATAAGCTGCTCCTCCTCTGCTCAGGAGATGACTCAGTTAAAAGATTTGAGTCCTTTCACATCTTTGCATGTCATGCAATTTTCATTTTTTGCATTGAATTATGGAACGTAGTATCAGTAAGAGGATTGATAAGTATGAATATTGATAAGCAGTATTGGTATCAATAAAATCTGATACCGAAAAACAATACCCAGAGTAAGGAAGATAATCTGTGACTAAATGTAACTTGAATAAAACTACATGAGCATGATTTCTACCTGAGTCATGTCATTAGCTATGGTTGTTGTTTAACAATGATCCCAAGATCCCACACACTTCATGACATCATCAAACTGCACTTTTGTTATTGTTTTAATGTGAGAGACACCTTGCAGCAGAACTTGCATATTGTGAATTTAATATTTATCACAGAAGAAAAACTTGGGATTGCATTTAGAAAACATGCTGTATCTCATTTGTTGACAACAGCAGTGTGTTACTGAGTTACAGCCCCTGTTATGCATACATTGGAGTTAAACAAACATATGCCAACACTTCTCAGTTATGTGCAGATCTGTGGTTTTCTGTGCCTTTATGATCAGTTTGCAAAACATCTATCTTGTCAAGGTCTTAAGTCGAAAAATGTGCATCTGTGCCTGCCAAGGAGTCACAGCACTGTTAACTGCTCCCTTTAAAATATAATTATATTATATATATTATTTAAAGGTGCAGTTAGTGATTCTGGAGAAAGATGGTTGATTGTTGGGTCTCATTTCTAGGTCATCAATGGGCGTGAGACCCGTGAAACAGTTACTGATCTTACTGACCTGTGATTGGCCAGAGTCTTCTGTCATGGACTAGATTTTCTAAAGCCTGAGAACAGCCAAGAGAAGGAGCAGAGTCTAGTTTTCTCTCAGACCACTTAAATTACAAGATGCTTAATGCTTAAAGGTTATTTTGCAGCTTTTGCCACCAAAAATTAACTGCCCACCGTAGCTTTAAGTCATCATCAACTATTCAGGATTGTGGTGAGGGCCGTGTGACTTAAAATGTCTGGTGATGGACTGAAGCACAAAGAAAACACAGAGGAGTCAGTGTGTATCAAATCAGAGTGTCCCACCTGACAATAACTGTACCTGTCTTAACCGCTGTCGCTTCCTGCAGAATACACTGTAGTGTTTTGTAGTATTTGTTAGTACTACAGAGCAAAAATTTTGCACTTTGCTTTTTGCTGTGTGAATTTATGAAAGCTTTGCCCAACAGTCTGAGCTAATGGTAGTTACTCAGAAAGCTGCTGAGAGATGTTGTTGACTCTGTGTGCTCCTTTGGGAGTGAACTCTCTTTTATCTTCAAACACTCTCGCTTGGCTCTATTAGAGAGGATCTTTTTCAGTGATGCGGCTGAATATGATCACAGTTATTAACAAGACATGAATTACAGTGTCATGGTTTGTTCCTTTGTGGATGACTGAGCAGGGATGCAACTGTCTCTGTTTTTTGCAGGTCAGCTTAAATATATATTTCTGAACATCTCGGTCAGGCCCAGGATTGTACATTGAGTTGATAAAAGATTATGCATGTTGTTGTTCCAAATACTCTGTTTTGTACTGGGCTTTGCTGATACACTCCCCTTTGATGCACAGAAAGGGATATGTTTGTAGCCAGTGATGTACATTTCATTGAAAGAACATTGTAACAGTAATGTTAACCACCATATTGTGGCAAAATGCATGTTGTGATAGATCTCTCATGAAATGAGGTAGAGAGAGATGGGGAATGACAAGCAACAAAGGTCCCTGATTGGATGTAAACTGGAGATGTTAGAATCTATGGCCAGTGCAGTGTGTTCAACGCTAATTGATCCTTGGTGATGATCCTGATGATATATGTACACATCGTTTACTGCACTGTAAACCCCAATCCAATCATGACACAGCATTTTATTTTCCACACAAATGTTCAACACTGTCGACATGACAAAAAACATTAAAAAATTTACAAAAACACTCACTCAGTCACTTGATTTTTGAGCTCATCTTACTAAAATTCATGATATAGCCTAATTACTTTATGACCCATTAACCACACATACATTGTACACTTAGCAGATATTTTGATAGTTGAATAAACCAATGAACTACGTTTCTATCAACTTAATATGTTCTTGTACACACAATTTAGTAAAAAATAGTCAAAACAACATGTATTTTTAGAGCATATTCACAGACTTTCCAGTATGCATTCTGTGAGAATTCAAACATTCTTGAGATCTTGAAGAAAAACTACATGATAGAAATTTCATGTGTGTCTCTAATACATTTTCAGATGAGTCATGGTTGCTTGTTTTCTTTGTGTGAAATGAAGAACTGTCTCTTCAAACTGAAAAAATATAAGAGGAACGTTAAAAGTTTAGTGTGCAACCTATTTAAAATAAACTTTTAAGTTTAGTGAATGAATTGGCACTTATACAACATTTAAAAATGTAACTGTCTCTCTCTATTCTACAGCGGAACCCCTGGTGCAGGTGAACGGGAAGCCAAGCTGCTGCTTCTTCAAGTTCAGCCCCAAGCTGATGTTCACCAAAGTGCTGAAGGCCCAGCTGTGGGTGTACCTGCGACCGCTGCAGCAGACCTCCACAGTCTACCTGCAGATCCTCCGGCTGAAGCCCGTCACGGAGCAGGGCAGCCGCCACATCCGCATCCGCTCCCTGAAGATCGAGCTCAACTCCAGGGTCGGCCACTGGCAAAGTATTGACTTTAAGCACGTGTTGCAGAACTGGTTCAAACAGCCCCACACCAACTGGGGAATCGACATCAACGCCTTTGACGAGAGCGGCAATGACCTGGCAGTTACCTCGCTGCGACCTGGGGAGGAGGGGCTGGTAAGGACCCTCAGACCTGTCCCTGGGGTGGGTGGGTGGGTGGATTGGGGGGGGGTGGCACTCCCATTGTAGCTCAGATTTATGCAAATGCAAAATCTCAAAGGAGTGCAGCCAAAATCATGTTAGTGAAAAAAATACTTGAATAAAAGAGAAATGTGGATCTGTATTAAAGCTGCGGTAGGCAGTTTATTTTTGGCAAGATTGCGCAGAAGTTCCATAATAACATTTCAGCATAATGTAATTCAAGTAGTCTGATAGAGAACTAGACTTCTGTTCCTCCTCTTGACTCATTTTCAGGCTTTACAAAATCCAGCCCGTGACGGAGGACTTTGGCCAATCACAGGTCGGTAAGATAGTTGATTGTTGAGACTCGTTCTCAATAAATATTTGATGACCTGAGAATGAGACTCAAGAATCAACCATCTTTCTCCAGAATCACATACAGCACCTTTAATACCAGGGCTGAACTAAAATTGAATTAATGGTCATGGAGGAAAGAGAGATGGCATTGCTATTCTCCCTTACCACATCTTTTCCATCAGTCTCTACGGTCAATGCTTAAAAACCTAAAATTCAGATTACAGAATTACTCATAATAGTATAATATAGTATCTATCTCACACTTAGTTTCACCAAAGTATCAAATCAGCTTGCGGAGACTATAAACCTGCTTATGTCAAGTGAAGCACCACAATGATCATAAGCAGACTGATGTTAATATCTACACTACATCCCCACACACAGCCTTTGCAAAAGTGATTTTCACAGTAAATGATTGTTCATCTTAAGCAAGTTTTAAGCATCTGCAAGTTGTTTTTCATATTGCAGTGAAATGAATGAAAACCAGTGACTGCACAGATGGACAAGAATCACATTCAGAACTGAACTACGATATGACATGAAAAAAAAACACACCATTGATTTGCCTAATCTGAAACTAATCTCTATAAACAGATATCTGCATATGAATGCAGGATCTGTAGACAAGGGACACGATTTTGTTATTGGAAGCGTTCTGGTTTCTGTTTGCAGTCTGAGTGATATTGACCAATCACGTTTGAGTGGGCTTTGGTAGCTTGCAGGTAAACAGTCCATGTGAGGAGCAAAACAGGTGGAATGCATTGGCCAAAATGCAATTATTATTATTATTATTATTTATTTTATTTTTTTCTTAATGTTGTCTGCATGCATATGCAGATTTCTGTTCATAGAGATCTCAACTTCATTCATGTGTCTGAAGTTGCTAATCAGACTGTAAACAATGACCAGTGGACAGAAAATATAGCCGTTAAATAGCCATTATCTTTATATCTGCTGACTACACTGGAAGCCCCAAAACATTAACATTTACACTGCACTCGGGTTAAAGCGCACACAGCATAAACCACCGTAAAGAGAACAGCTTCCCTCTGACTTGTATCACAAGTTCACGGTAAAATCAAACATGTATTTCATGCATGTGACATTTAACAAACATTTAGTTTGTTATATTTGGTGCAAGAGATTTTTGAGGTTTGTTTACACGTAGAAACACAGGAAGAGCAGTATTTTGTTGCTGTATTCTACAATTGTAGCTATTTTTGTATGTCAACCACATCACCAAATTTGGATGGACAACAGACAACAGACAACTTAAAAAAGTTTTATAAACCAGTCATGTATTGAAACATTGCATGTTTTTCAAGGCTAAATACCATCACCACAACATGTCTGTGATCTATATTTAGTTCAGTCCAAAGAAAACACAGCTGCTTTGTTTGGACCAGCCTTCACCAAAGTCATCACCACATCCTCTGCTGCTAATCCTCAGCCTCAAATCTGCTGCTAACTAATACTAGCGCACATTATCTGTACAATGCCTGTATTCTTTGCAGCTGACTTTCTTTTTTTCATGTGTTGGTGAAAATTAAAATAATTCCTGCACAGACATTTATAACAAAATATAAAGTAGAAAAGATCTTTTTTGTTTGTTTTGTTTTTTAACAAAATGTGAATGGATCCTAACCCGAATACTTTGGGCGTTCCTTGAAAGAGGTTCACATCAGACTGTGGATCATCCAGCCTCATGTTGACAGGATGCTGCTGGGCCTCAAACCCAGAGAGCAGGATTTTTAAAATGTGCTGGCTTCATGTCTAATGTAATGGATGGGTCTACACGGATGAGTTCAAACTTCAGTGTTAAAGCAAAACCATCCGTGAACCATTAATCTAGTTAGACATCCCAGAGTTACTGCAACTGACAGTTACATACAACATCTATGTTGAATTATGTAGGCCACTCATCCCAGTGAAGCAACACCAAATATTTACCAAGTGGTCATTTGGGTCAGATCTTCACAACACATATCAGAGGTCAGCTCTGGTGTCTTGGCCAATAAATCGCTGCCCTCTGAGCACACAGCAGTGTGCAATATTATTCTTGACCAGAAAAAAGGAAAAGATCAAAAACACAGGCAAGCGTACCAAAATAAAACAAAACACAACAAGCAAAGAAAGAGTCAAACTCTGCCTCTCCTTGATCCTCTCAGTCTTTTTTTCTGCAACAAAAGCCCTAAAGGCCAAGCTGACATGGTCTCACCCCAACGGCCTTTCAGCTTATTTCCTCTTTTGAATGCGTCACAAAAACTGTGCTCGAGCCCAGCTGGAATCACTGTGGGGAGAGGAAGGCTTTGTAAAACAAACATGATGGAGTAAAATATTTGATCCGCTTGCTGTGCCCAAAGGTCAAGGTTATGGTAGCCTGCAGATGACCTCCAGGGTCAGGGATCAAACCGAGCATACGGAGTCAGCTATCAACGTTAGAAAAGCCCGGTTTCTATCAGTGCTCAAATGGCTCGTTGTTTTCTTCCTCTAAAAATTAATTAATACGTTTTTGTGAAATATCAGATGAACAGGTTTTGAAATTTGAATTGGAAATAGACAACGTTTTTGCTGTAACTTATCATGATGAAGTAAATGGATCGTATTGTGTAATCGCTGTAGAATAATGACACCATCCATGTTCAAATTAGTTCTCATGAGCCTGTCTGTCAGCCACTGGGAACAATTTTCCCAGGAAAATTATGTCTACATTATAAACTAAATCAATGAACAAATTCAGTTTTTCACCTACTGTTTTCTTCTGATGCTACACCCTCCTCCACCCCAACACCAATTCCTGCTGTGCAGTTGTTTGTGTGAAGTAATTGGCTAATATTACCGACACTGTCATGACTTTTGTGCAATGCACGTCATTACAACAGCTTTCAGTTTACCTCTTCAGCGAACATGCTTCTTTCTTATTTCTTATTTACATTAATAATTTCTCCACTGAGATAGGCTCAGAAGAAACAAAAGCAATCTGGTCTTGTAGACAGGTGTTGTCTTTGTGACAACAGGTCAAACACTACTTGGAAACAACACAGTTGAAGACTTGTCTGTTTCCACTTTAGCAGTTTTAAATCTTTTCCTTGTCACTTTAGCTCCTTTTGGATTGTCAACGTGTCAATGTTTTACTTTGTTATGAGCATCTGTTAGTTATGCTAATCAGTGAGTACCTCTTTTTTTTCTCTTTTTTTTTTACCAGCATCATACACTCTCTAAACTGATATGTTGGTGGACTTAAGATTCACTCCTGGAGGCCGAGGGGCTTAGACACTTACAGTGTCAGCCTCAGTGTAAAGACTGATATGAAATGGCTAATCTCTATGTATACATAGTGTATTTGCATTTACATTAGTGAGGAAATGTTTGTGGAAGAGTTAACTTTGATTTATTAAGAATTTCTGACATTTTTAGAAGCATAGATGCTCAAACATGTGACATTTTGGCTTGTTATAACACGAAGATCACAGGTGTAATACATAGTCAAAATGTGAAGAAGAAGAATTTTGTTGTCATGGCAACTAACAAGATTATATTCTTGCTTTACAAACTATTTAGCCGTGGAGCTGACAAGATGGCTTTTACAGTTAGTTTAAAATTTAACTGTGTGTGACAGCAGTTGAGTTGTCAAATGTCATAAAATCAACAGCAGTAGTACAATGTGTGTGATATAATCTAGAATTAACTAACATCTGGTGTGTCAGCTGAATGCACTCGGTGTGACAGGAGACCACCAGGATGTGGTACTGGTGTACTGGGGCTGTAAACTGCTGCACTTGTCTAACTAGTTGATTTTAATACACCTTTTCACAGAAGACATTTTGACTTGTCATAGTAAGAACAGCACAGGTGTTACTAATAACATTAACAATGACTCTCCTCTGTTTTGTCCAAGTCATGACAGTGTGACAGTGAGACAAATGGAATTCAGCCATCATTAATATTATTATTTACACCTGTGCTTTTCTTAAGTGACATGTTAAAATGTCTTCAGCTAAAATAGCTCACTTGGCTGCTGTTTGTCATGGATCATCAGCTTGAGTTGTAATGTTGCAGAAATCAGTCATTTTATACCTGGATTATATTTGAATTATTGGTGTATTGGCCAGAAATTATGCTGAGAGAAGGGTCACAACAGCACATCTACTTGACATGTTGAAATGGAAACACTGAGGGTTGACCTTAGTACTTAGTTTACATCTTTAGGATATCCACTGCTGTCTCTTTTAGTGCAAGTTGGTGTGATTGGCTTTATTCGCAGGAGCAACAACGATATGTGATAAAGCTGCATGTTTTTTCAACTTTGGCCTTTTACGTTAAAAATGTTTTCTAGATGGTCTTGTCTGCTTCATTTAGTATATAATTCAAACAACAGGATGTGAAAAGTCTTAAACCGTAAAATATAATGTGGGATCAGTCAGGATATTAATGTGACCCCAAATAAGACAAACTGTGTGTTCTCAAAATGTTATGCTTTGTTTTTCAATACAGTGAAAGTTTGTTTTTACCAACAGACTAACAACCACATATAATCACACATCATAATCATTTATTCAGATTTACATAAACTTTGATTTAGTTAAGCTTCTGTCTTTTGTAATGCCATCTCTCTTGGATAGCTTCTATCCTGAAAATACATCATTACTTACTGAAATTAACACTGAGCTACTAAGGTATCAAAAGAAATCCAGTTTGCAGTTCAATTTCTGTGAAATTATTGCAGTTTGCATTGCATATGCCTCCTCAGCTGCTTAAATGTTTTTTTCAGAACACACATTTTGCTTTGCCAGAGCAGGAAAACCACAGAAGTTGATAGTTACATTAACAATGACTTAGTTTTATCTAAATATTCCACTAAGCCAAACCATTGAATTGGATGCAGCAATTATTAATGTCATTAATTACACTTGTACTTTTTATGTTATGATATGAGGGGAAAAAAGAATAATCCTCAGTCAGGGTCACTTCTATTCATTTTATTAACCATGTTTGAGTCCTCAGACCTTCATAAAGCAAAATGTATATGCTATGATATGTCAGTATGTCTCCTATACAAAAAGGGATGTTCAGTCTCTTCTGTTTGTGCCTAAATTAAACATATATGAGACTAAATGAGACTATGGAATAGATTTTTGTATGGATTAGATTATTTTTGTGCTTTGACATTGTCAACAGTCTTACACATAAAGTGTAAAGGAATGGTTCAGCATTTTGTGGAAATAAGAATAAGTATGTATAAGTATGTGAGAATTTGCTTTGTTGCTGAGAGCTAGATGAGAAAATTAATACAACTCTCTTGTGTGTGCGTTATGTAGAATATAGCATAGTATTGTAGTATATAGGCCTAGCTAAAACTGTGAGGTGATTAGCTTAGCATTAGCAGAGAGACAGCTACCCTGGCTCTGTTTGAAAATACATCTAACAACACTTTTAAAGCTCACTGATTAACATGTTGTATTTCATTTGTTTAATCTGTACACAAACACTTAAATGTTTCAAGGAGACTTACATGTTGTAACTATTTCTTGACAAAAACTGCTGGGAAATGTAAAGTTAACCTCCCAGAGTCTTCTTGTTGCTGTGAAGGGCTGATTGCTGTTTCAGTTTGTGTACGGATTAAAACAGTAAGAAACATCATGTTAATTAGTGAGTTAAGAGGTGTTGGTGAGCATATTTTTAAACTTTGGAAACAGCCAGGCTGGCTGTTTCTTTCCGTCTCTATGCTAAGCTAAGCTAATAACCACCTGGTTCTATCTCTGTTGTTAGTGTACAGACATGAGAGTGGTATTGATCTTCTCATCTAATGCGCTGAAAAACACAAATAAGCATATTTGTGAAAATGCGGATGCACTTCAAGACATTAGGTGACAGCAAGTGGTGACAGAATTATCAAAAAATCATTCAACTTTTTGTTTAATAGTTCTGACTGACCCTTCCTAAATCTCACCCCTTTTTGTTCTGTGCTTGATACCCTGCAGAACCTCAGTCATCTTTTCCCTTTCCTGTTTGTACTTACATGCATTGTACTAGGCTCATCTAGTCACACCTTAAACTGGCTAATATTAGCAAAATGCTAGTTAACTATCTAGGTGTCTGTAGATAGTGTAGCTAACAATTTATGTAAATTAGCCAGCTCATTAGCTAGAGTTTTGCCAGCATTAGCTAACAGACATTTGATGATATACAGTATATGTCACTTTTACAGGTCCTCCAGCAGCATCTTTTAACTCAAATATTCAAAATGTAGTTTTCTTTTCAGCATAGACGAGCTTGACACATAGCTTATCTAACTACAGGAAACTGGAAATGAGAAAGTTGAGCAAGGTTCTGAAAGGGATGGTCCTTAGAAAAGTTCAATAGTATTTTCTGTAAATGAGATGTCAGCCATGTTTTTGCTGTTGTTCTCTTATAACCACCTCTTTCTCTCTGTCCTGCCCCTCCTCCCCCTGATTCCAGCAGCCGTTCCTGGAAGTGAAGGTTCTTGAGACGACCAAACGTTCTCGGAGAAACCTGGGCCTGGACTGCGATGAGCACTCCACCGAGTCCCGCTGCTGTCGCTACCCTCTGACTGTGGATTTCGAGGCGTTCGGCTGGGACTGGATCATTGCCCCCAAACGCTACAAAGCCAACTACTGCTCCGGCCAGTGCGAATACATGTTCATGCAGAAATACCCGCACACCCACCTGGTGCAGCACGCCAACCCGCGAGGCTCGGCAGGGCCCTGCTGTACCCCGACCAAGATGTCCCCCATTAACATGCTCTACTTCAATGACAAGCAGCAAATCATTCATGGCAAAATCCCAGGGATGGTGGTGGATAGATGTGGCTGCTCTTAGGCTGCAGGGGAGACGCACACTTGTGTACAGCCACCATCACATCGAACCACCCAAAACCCTTACGGAGCCCTCCCCTGGCACCAGAACCCACTCCTCGGCACCAGATTTCACTTTTTGCTCAGCCACAAAAATCATCCCACTGGGTTTCCATTTTTCCAGTAATTAAATTGATTCTAACTGTAAAAAAAAAAAAGTTATAAATGAAACGAATCAAAAAAAAGGACTGAGCGATGGAAATACAATACATTATGAATGATTTAAAGAGGTTATCCTTGTGGAGGAGCTTCAGAAAACGGTAAATGAGACAAAAACTATGTTATAGAGTGTGTGTTAGTTTTGTGGGTTTTTAAAGATTTTTTTTTTTAAATGGCATCTTTGTGAAATGTCCAGGTTAGTGGATTGAGATGACAGGAGACATTAAGCATTTACAATATTTTTAAAGTCCTAAGGTGAGTTTGGAAATACTTAACTTCACAGATACACTTACTTACGGGTGAGATTTGATCCACAAAAAAGGTTTGCAAGGGGGCATGATCAGAATTATTTTGCAATCTTTCACTTTATCAAAAAGAACAAAAATCCATGCTAATGTGAGGAGGGTTTACTGTTAGAAATACTCTTAGTATAAATCCAAAATCTTGTTTACAGATGTTTAGAGATGTGCTCTAGAGATGTAAAGTGTTGAGAAGATCCAAAACCAAACCTATACCCTCTATTAATGTATAACACCCCGGTGTGACATTCTCGAGTATCTACGAAACCTTTCACAGTTACTTTGATCTTTTTTTATTTGTAGTCTTGTAAAACTCAAAAAGGAAAAGAGAGAGAAGAAGAGGTTATACTATTTTAACCCTTAAATCTTTCAAAGCCGATAAATAAAGCCAGTATTGCTATTTCTGACATCCTGCAAAAGTAGATAATAGAGATTTAGTTTTCACTTGCACATTAAAGTCTAAAACAGTACTGTAATGTAGATGCACTCTGAAGTCATTCGGCACCACCTGGGAGAGGAGGAGGAGGAGGAGGAGGAGCACGGTCCTGCAGGATGACGAGAACCCGACAGATTTCCTTTCTTCTGTGTAACAAAGGAAAACACACTTTAACACCTGCATTATATGTTTAAAACAGAGAAGCAAATGCACTGTTTCATAACTTGAAGAGGCCTGGGACTGAGCATGTAATAACAAACAGAAACAAAAATACATCCACACCCTGAAATAAAACACTCACAAAGGTGTCAGTATGCTCAAAAATGTTCACTCTGCTGTTACCTGAGTGGATTTTTGAGGTGGAAATAGCACAAAACATGATTACAGTATTATCACTAGAGGTTTACATACTCATACTTACAGCAGTGTTCATATCTGTGTTTATAAATACACATAAATTAAAGGGTAACATTGGTATTTTTTAATTCTGTTTTCCCATGTTTTTGTGTCTAAGTAACAATTTTTACAACTGGTTCAGTCCTGAGGGAGAGCGCCAGCAGAAACTAAACTCATTAAGCTGCAACGTGATTCCTCCAGGCAACTGTGCACTGTTAAAGTACGTCCACTAAAAGTGGTCATATTATTATATGTTAGATTGTTATTCTAAGTGTCTGACAATATTATGGAAAAGATCGCTTCAGAGAGAGAGAGAGAGAGAGAGAACTTTTTTTTAAAGAGTATGATATGTTTTGTTTAACCACAAATGTTATATCACTTCCACCAAACTAACCAGACTCCGTTTGCAAAATC
>JAJHUR010094419.1:0-65906 GCA_027495735.1 Lutjanus campechanus | reverse complement strand
GTTTTATTTTATTACAACTGTGTTTAACCATTGTTTTTCTTTACTTTTATACGCCAGCTTCCACTTATACAAATACATTAATAAACGCTTAAAACTACATCACAGTGGGGTATAAAACATTTAAACACATTTACATGCTGCTTACAAATGTTTAATAAGATTATTAGAATGGAAAAATAATATTTATGACACTAAACAACTGAGATGGGTAATATGGATGAGATTTTTTGGCTAATCTAGTAAATTAAATATTTGAAAAATCTTGGTACTTGGTACCGATACAACTAGAGATATGAGGGGGAAACACTTTATGTATAAATGGTACAAAAATGTCTGAAGGTTATTATCACTCTCCCTAACCCCCCTCCACAGCTCATGAAGCAAATAGTTAATGATACAGAGCAAAGATTAGGTTGTTGCTATGTGTGCTCTTGCCATGCATCAACATATACATAAATTAGTAAAATATGGTTCATTTACTGTATGTTTTTATGTACTTAATACTTACAGTACAACTAAAAAAATGCACAAACATATTCCACCTCTGATGTGTTACTAATCTGGCTGCAGCATTAAGAAGGGAAGAAAATGAGCGACAGACTTAAACAATAAAACAGCAGCTTAAATACATCTCCATATCATTATGTCTGTATGTTTGATTTATACAAGTGAAACAAATCCGAGAATAATAATTTCTGTGCAGATTTGGGAGCCACGGGTTTAGCAGAGGTTGCTTTTGGAGGCAGTGGGAACAGTATCTTCACTCCTCAGGCGTCTTCCACTGACAGTGTCAGTCAGGGTTTGTTTAAAATGGGCAAACTAATTACTGTGTAATTCCCAACACTTATCATGGAGTGACATATAGGCACCCCATCCCTCTAAGATTCACATACATGGGGAGCTGACATGTCATGGGTGGGTAGAATTCGTCCAGTTCAAGTATAATCAGGATAGTTGGCAACAAAGACTCAACCCCCCGGGCACAATCACATGAAAGACCAGTAATCTGCTGGCAGCCAGCTGTCATATATGAATATATATGAAACCGTATGACAAGCTGCCCAGGCCTGACACTCCAAGTCACAAGCTCAAAGGAAATGGTTGAAACAAAATATTCAGTGACAGCATTTTGTCCAAGATATAAACAAGACTAAAACTAAATAAAAAAGAAACCTATGAGGACAGAAATTATGACTGTTTTGCAATTTCCATCAACAAATAAAAACTAAACTATAATGTGGACAATGAACAAATGACATAACTCCTGTTTAAATGCAAAGTAATGTCAACTACCATTCCTTGTTCTTGCAAAGAAAAATTGAACAATTAATGGACTAAACACAAAATAGTAACAGCAGGGACAAACTGCATAAACATGCAGGCCAGCATGCTAATGTAAGATAATGTTAAACATTTCAAAAGCCGTAGATGTAATGTTGTCACCAAGTGTAATAGAGCTGCCAATGAAGTGGAGTATACCGTCTCAGTGTCACATTTTTCTTTGCGTAGGTGTGAAAAGTACACAGATACATGAAGGTGCAGTACCAGCAGGGAGCAATAATGACTGAAGCAAAGGAGGAACTTTGTGAAGAGTGAGGAAGTCTGTGTATGGAGGTGCACAGGGTGGATGGATAGGTTGAACACATGACTTGCACAGAAGAGACCGGGGCTTGGTTTCCATTTGAATAGTTGATGTAAATTGTTTGAAGGAAGTTTTAACAAAAACCGTGATGTTTTCCTAAATCTAGCCAAATTGTTTTGGTACCTAAATTGAACCTATTTATTTTGAAAATCTAACATGATGTTGCATATTTATTATGGCTAACTTGGATGTATTTTTCAGCAGCAAAATGTCTTGACTGCAAGCATGTCAGACAGGGTTGGGCAGTGCTTTTCTTGCACAACAAAAAACACTCTCGGCTGCACCTGATGGGTCTAAGTGCAACCTGAAGCATTAATTTAGGGTTCAAGTCTATTTTTTTGACAATACAAGCGAAAACGCAAGGTTGATGCCCAGTAAAAAGCCACTGAATACATATATTTATCCATATTTCCAGGTGGAGCAGAGTGTGCTCCAGAGCCAGAGGGCAGTTGCTCTGCTTTATTCCCACACACTTCACCCTTCACTTTACCCAGCCACTGAGAAGCAAGACAAGGGAACTTCTTGAACTTCTTCCACAGTGTTTATTCGTGTAAAATGTACATTTACTGCCACTACACAACTTCACTGCTAAACTTTACTTTACATCTCCTCTGATCGCCAACACCTGTCTGCTCTGAGTGCAGCCAGTGGCACTCTCTCTCTTTTGCTCAACCACATTCACTACACACACAAACACACACACATACACACACACACTGCAGTGCTTATGCCACAATCACACGTGTCGTGTTGATGGAAAAAATAGATCAGGAACATTCACACATATCAAAGGAAACCAGACACTGCACAGAAAATTTGGCTGTTCATTTGCTGCTTGACATGCATGGACAAGACGGATCCTACACAGACAGATGCTTCAGTGTGGTGTGAACGGGGCCATCTTGTAAGCATGATGCTGATGTGACGTTTGCGGGCTTGGCAGCGGGTTATGATGGAGCAACAGGACTATTACAGACTTTGGCATGATACTGGTTTGAATGTTCCACTGGCTATCTTTCATGTTTATAAGCTATTGCTAGGACTGGACCTATTGCTAGGATTTATTTCGGTGGTCAACCATCTAAATTGCAGAAATGAAAAGAAATGTCAATGCATTAAAGTTATTGGATGATTTTGCTCCTTGTCTTAAGCTAACTCAGACTGCCAACAGTATTAGTAAGTACCATGCAGGCAGTGGAGAGCTCAGGCAGCAGCACTAAGTGAGTGAATTTTATGACCCATCAGACAATGTGATAGTAGACTGTCAACTATAGGAAAAAGACCAGTGTTAAAACAACCACGGGTTTTACTGCAGAGTGACAAGGGCACTGTGTCCATTATATCCTGGTATTAACAAGTAATCTATGCCCTTTCTGCTAACAAAGTGATAGCACAACAAGTGTAACCATGGCAACTGTACACATCAAAGACGCACAAGTGTAGCATCAGACTTCTTAGAAGACATACAAATTTAAATTGCACAATGAAAACGAGACTGGAATTCAACTGACAAAAACTAAAGTGAAACAGCTGTAGTTTCTGTAGACTAAATAGACACAAAAGCAAAATAATCAAATGACTAAAATGTGAGTTTTTAGATAAAAACTGAATTAAAATCCAACACTGAACACCGAGGCTTTGTTAGACATGGCAGGACTAAGCACCTTGATCCTGCAGGTCTGTGAATATTATGCAGAGTCCAGCTGATGTCTTAATGAAAGCTACTGCCTCAGCTCCTCACCTCTCATGAGCTGAATACAAAACCTGCGAGTGATGCAGAGAAGAGCCTCCTAACAACTGAGCGGGGCCTGAAGAGTGCATTTACTGTATTTCCAAGGGCAATGACAACATGTCCAAAGCCTTCTCTCCATTACTGCTAAAAGTGTTCTCTCTTTTACCTCAAAATTACACCCATTTAACTCTGCTGAAGAGTGCTCTCACCAGAGATGAGAGAGAGGGAAGACCTAAAGCACTGCACAGTGTGAGCCCACTGCAATCTACAAGTTGGCCAAAAAGCCATCTTTTCTGATTTACCGCGGCCTCTACTGTAAGTGCGTGGCTTTCTTCAATCATCCTCCTTAATGCACTAACCATTAGAGTCTGTCCAGAAAGAGAATATACCCTGGTGTCTCAATTATAGTCCAAGACTGAATCTCTACAGCAGCCTTTCGTGGCCATAAAAGGAAATGACTATCCATTTTCTGCTCCAGCTCTCACAAAGCAACCGCAGAGTCCTGTCTGTTGTTGGGAGCACCAAAACTCATCTTTCCAACTGAATCATCTTATTAATCACCCTGACTGCTGTGGCGAGAGGGCCAATTAAAGTTGGAAAAAGATTTGAATTGACAAAAAAAACACTTTTCTTGTCCCTTTTAACAGCGACTTCCCTTTTGTGGGCTTTCCTTTTTCACATTTGCCAAAACTTTCAATTCAAGAGTGAGAATTGAGGTTTTGAGAAACAGTTGTAAATACAACATCAAAAATGGGGAAGGATGTTGCAGACCTGAAAGCACTACAATGCATAATGTGCTTTGATCTTCTGGGTACAGCGGTAGATGTGTGAGATTTGGTGATCTGCAAACTCTGAAAAGTTGCGTTGGAGAAAAAAAAATATAAGTGACAGCGACAGGGATAAAAGCACCGCCTGCAACAAGAGCTCAAATAAGAGGTGGGAATAAACACATAAAAGAAAGAAAGATTCTCTGGCACAATTTAAAACTAAGAAGGCTCTGACAGGTCTCAGTTCTAATACCCACCACCAACATTATCCTCACAAATATCCATGGAAGCTGAACAGAGTAAAAAAGTGAGGCCTGTGAAATAGTTTTCTTGTTCTTCTGAAGACAGTTATTACGGTTGCGGTGTGTGCTGCTGTGTTTCTTCTGCGTGTGTGTGGGACTGACAGCATGACCAGGTTTGCATTTAATGGCCGACACTCCTGAGGAGATGCGAAGTGGGAGAGATAATCAGAGGTAGAGCGGAAAGTGGTACATGTGGGAGCGAGGGAACGATAGAGCTGGAAACAGAGCGGTGGAGAGGAGAGACTCAGTGAGAGAGATGTGGGTAAGTAGAATAATCTGCTGATGGAGGGGGGAGGGCAGCACGGCCTTTTACATCAGAGACTGACAAAAACAGGTGAAAGGCAGCCCTTAAAATGAGTCTTTGCGGGGAGCAAAGAGGAGCTGTGAAGGCTAAGGCCTATGAAATATGGATAATAATCTGTTTATATAGTTAGGACTGGAGTAAAGAGTGGTAAGTGGGCCTTTGTGTGAGTCCAAAATGTGTTCTGAATGCTCTGTGAGAGTGTTGGATCAGAGAAATGTCGGGATATACTGCATTAAAGCCAAAGCAGACGTCCTCAACAGTACACTACCCCAATACTTGGAAATGCACATGTGACATGATTCAAAAGACCAGCGCGTAGGATTTAGTGGCATCTAGTGGTGAGTTTGCAGATTGCAAACATCTCACCCTCCCCTTCTAAGTGTTGAAGAACCTCCAGTGGCCAAGAAACTTAAAAGGCCGTTTCTACTTTAACTAGTGTATGGTTTGTCCATTCTGGGTTACTGTAGAAACATAATGGTTCAACATGAAAGAGGACCCACGTCCTCTACAGATAATAAATGTCTCTATTCTAAGGTTGTTACCTTAGAAACAGCAAACCACAGTGCTTCTTATTTTCAGGTGATTATACACTAATGAAAAGACATGTTTGATTATTATATTCTATTTCTGCCATGTTGTACAAATAGATCACCCTCTAATCTTGCACACTGGACCTTCAAGTGCTCCAGCTCATTACTATAAGATGCAACCTGATTAGAATGTCAACACTGGACATTTCTGCAAACCCTGGAAATAAGCTCAATTGCAATATTTTTATACTTCCACTGCGAGTATTTTTAAAATCCTTGCCTTCATCACTTTCTGTTTATTTGGTTTAACGAGTGAATGAATTTGTAGATGTTAACCCTTGTGATACAGTAGGTTATAGTGCTACACTAAAAATACCTGACTCTATGCTAAACTATATTGTTAGTCTTCAGGGCTTTCTGTCAGAAAGGCAGTTGTGGTGGGTGAATGGGTCAATCACAGGAGTTTCACTCATGAGACCGGAATTTGTTGTGTCTCATGTGAAGCACTTTTAAACTTGGTTTGTTTCTTTTACTTTCTTAGGTTTACATGCAGAAACTATTTGATTTAGGAAAAGATAATGGCTTGGGTTAAAAAAAAAACAACATTCTGACAGAAAGCCCTGAAGGCTAACTTCTCAAATGTGCTATCTAAACCAGTAATTAAGCTAGTTGATTGTGGTCCACATAGCGAAGTGCATATTGACACAAAACAATGCATGGAAATCTTATGCTTTATGGTTTATTCTATATTACTGGTAGAGTATTTTTTTAATCATTTGTTAAATATACTTGTTGTTGAGTAATTTTATTATTGCCCACTGCTATTAGCTTAGGTGCAAGAGGCAAACCAGTCTAACAGAAACTATTACAAAACTTTTCTTTGTTTTCAGTTTTACTCCTCATTCTTTGAAGTCCAGAAGGAACGGCATTTAGCAAGTGTAGAGCTTCCATGTTGTGATGTATTTACAACTCAAACAGATTAGGCAGGTGGGACATAATGTTGGGAGGGATTTGATTTGAATGCTTTCTTTGCTGCTAAAGGCTTTAGGCATTTTTCATTTCATCTTGACTTTGAAACACGCAGCTTGGATGCCATTTTTTGACTAGCATCTTTCTGAGAGGAGTTAGACTAGTTATTTATTTGTGTACACCTTAGACACACAGAGAGGGCAGTACACTGTGCATCTCTGTACACGGTGTACTGTACTGTCCTCCTTGAGCAAGTGCATTTACCTAATGTACTCTTCATAATGACAATATCTTGTGACCTTCTTTTAAGTAGAAAAGCCTAACCAGGGACAGGGGTTGCAAGTTAGCCTTGGCTAAAATGGAACACATCTGTATCATGTAACTTATTACATTGTTTTTTGCATCATCCCTGACAAATAAACTAAGATTTTTTTCAAACTGTTATTTATTCAGGAAAAGTTCACAGAGAGGAAGCCTTTTTTTTTTTTTGCAGAATGCCCTGATCACAGTCATACCGGTAACCTCACTTACACATGGAAGCTGCCAGTACGGCCACAGTCTGATCTGCCTGCCACTGAGCAGCTCCACTGGAACAGGTGGGGTTAAAGGCCTTGCTCAAGGGCACCTCAGTGGTGGTAATGAAGGTCAGTGCTGCCACTTTTCCCACCCACATTGGGAGTGGGGGTTGAACCAACAACCTTCAAGTCACAGACTTGCTTCTCTGACCTTCAAGCTACTGCTGATCACATAATATATAAATAATAAATAATTAAAAAAATAAAAATCCCAACTACAAGCATGAAAGTAAGACATACTACCTGCAGCCTCCACCCCTACCTCCACACCCTTATTATCTGCTTATCTTGGGACACACTACTTCCTGCATTGGCACTGCGTGATGCCATTAAATGTAACTTGTGAGGTGTAAATCATCCAATATGAGCTTACTTCAAAGGGGTACTGGTCTGTCTATCCATGTATCATCTTTTGTTTTGTCTAAAGCAACAACTGAACAATCAATATTAATTTATGTGTTTCCTTGGCTTTTAAAAAAGTTTCCTCTTTTGAAGTACATCTTAAGTGTTTCATAATTAATTAACCAAAGCAAATAAGGAGAAAGAGGCATCACTTTGGTTTAGAGCACCCTTCCTGGCACAGTAAAACACAAAATCAATTTCATTGTCGGTATCTCCCACTTTTAACTAATCAGTATTAGCACTCAGAATGTGTTTTAGGGCCCTGTAATAAAAAGCCCAGGCAGCCGCAGCAAAGCAGAGCCTAACCCATAATGACTGATATCACACAAACAACTGAGTACCAATCAGCCAAATAGCAAAAATAACACTTGCCTTGATTCATAGTCATTAAAGGGAATTACAGGGAGAAAACAGAGGATCATAAGGCAATCATATTGTGTGCTATTATAATATTAGAAGTAATGGCTTTAATTTACAGGAAACATATGATGTTACAGTATGGTAATGCTATCGTAAGGAATAAGAACTGTTGATCAATTATATGAACTCTGGAAACACTGGCACACTTTGATATTTCAGAGGATCATGCTGTAAAGCTCAGGAGCGCTATAAAATGAGATAATTGCTGGATGTATCCTGTATAATGTACTGTATTATGAGGAGTTTTATACATGTAGTCATGGGAGGCTTGTGTTTTCCTATTTACTTTTCATTAGATATACAATAAACATCTGAGCAAAGGATGAAATGCCAGTTTTATTTGCAGGTTTTCGACTGGGGGAGCTCACGTGCTTCCAGTTCCACGGGACAAAACCCATCGTCTATTTACATTGTCTGAGGATCTAGGGGTCAAGTATGATAGATGACATGCCATCTGCTTATCAGGCTCTTCCAGAGATGATTGGGCAAGTTAGCACTGGGTGAAAAAATGAAGGTCAGCATATCACCTCAAAACAAACTGTACTGGACAGGAGTCAGGGTGGCAATGCGTTGGCGGGAGGAGGGTGCAGGAAGGGTCTTGCACGGCTCTTGATCTTGCCACCATATAAGTGATAAGGCTGGTAGAAAATGCACTGCCAAAAAGGATTATCTGGGGGTAGCTCAGTGTGTCCGACACCAGGCATGCTGGGTAAAGAGAGGCAGGGCTGTTTACTGTAGAGGTTCCTCGAGCAGTTTATTACTGCAGTCCAGTCCTCTAGGATCTACAGTACCAGTCTACTCACAGACAAGACCCCAACGTAAAGCTTATCAGTGGGAGATGTTCTGTCCTCTTGAATATTTCATAAGTGTGGTGCATTTATACTGCCATTAGCTGGGGTGACTCACAAAGCCGTAGTCGGTACTCAGTTTGGTGACTATATTGTAATTGCCACTTGACGCATTTCAACTTTAGCACTACTGGCTCGTGCTTCTGGTGACAGAAGTGTAAAGGAACATTACACACGTTAGCATTGTTAACACTGCTGTCTTTTTTTAGCTGTTGTTTAGTGAAAATGGGACTCCCTAAAAACTTGCCAGATGGGCATGATTTGGCAGGACACAGCAGTGCATGATTTGGTGAGCTCAGCCCATGGTCTAAGTAAACACATACAATATGAGATCAGTTGATTTAATGCATGTCAAATATTAAGAAATATACTATTCATGTTTTCCTATCATTTCTATACTTGATCTCACACCTATGTACATGGAAATTAATAGTCTGCCTTGTAAGCCTGTTTGGGCTATGGGCGGGAATCTCTTGGCAGCTCACGATTAAATTCAATCCAATTCCCAGGGCTACGGTGTGATTACAAAACGATTACTGATGCATCTTGAAGCATCAAAATATAAAGCTTTTAAGCCAGGGGGTGCTGGTCAGATTGTATCACACTCAGCCATCCTCACCAAAACTCAAGAAGTAGCCTTGTTTAGAACATAAACATGTTTACAATGTCTGTTACATTTCACCACCAACTTGGTTCAGTCGTCTTACAAACAGGTCTTTCAAAATTGTTACGGTGATCAGGTGGAGAGCTGGGATTTAAATTTCCAATTACTGACTTTTCTGCATTGATTCATAATCTTTAAGGAGAGAATTGTGGTGTATCTAAGAATCTCTTATTTCCCTGGCCCCTACTTTGCACTGGGTATCAATTGATGCAAGATACTAACTTGCGCTGATATTTGAATACTAGTCTTGCATAGCCAGACGTATCTCCACAGCACACAGTTCTGGAGAAAAGTCTGGCTACACACACGTACATTCTGCTAAAGGAAAAAAAACCCTGCCATGTTTGCATTACTTTAAACTAACCACAAACGACTTGGGTGATGCTAAATGCAAAAGAAGCAAAATATTGAGACACTTGCATGTCAGGAGGTGAGCTCTGGTATTAAAATGGGACTTTGAAAACTTAGATAGCGATGCCTCAATGTCGACTGAAACCAAGCAACCAACCACGTGCAGAATACAGACCTTCCATTTGTGTACATTTTTCTTGTTAGACATAATTTAGTCCACTATTTAGTTGTTCATATGACCAGTATAACATTATGATGCTCAAATTGAGAATTTAGCAACAGTCTGGTAAAAGTCTTTCGAAATTCTGCGGAGAAGTCTAGTCATGGTTGCAGCCGTGCCAGCAGTATAAGGAGTAAAAATGTAAGTGTATCTATGTAAATCAATGACACAAAAAAATAAATAATCATCACCACTTGAAGTTACAATTAGGCGTGAAGTCTGCTGTATGTTTAATCTTGGGGCTAAGGCAAAGAGTAGGTTAATAAACAACTTTTTAGGTTACAATTTTGCTATCTTATTCAGAAAGTGATGAGACGAACCAATGTGAGCGAACTAAAGTGCATTAGGCGCACAACAGTCTATGTGACTCAGGACGTGAGGCCCCCGGGTGGAATTCCAAGTTTTTAGGCAGTCCTGGTGGAACACAGCTTCTAACAGTTTCATTGCTCAGGGGTCCGGCGTGATTCACCTCATGATGAAGACTTTATCTACAACATCTGAGGTACAGCGAAAAAACCACATCACGCCCTGGTATGCTTTTTGGTTTACTGCAAGTTTGTGAACTCGGCCGTGGTTGATTTATCAGGTTTTGAGGGGTGCCGGAGGAGAAAGGTGGCAAAGTCTGTGCTGTGTGTGAAGTTTGAGCCAAGGAATGGAAGAAAAACCCTTTCAAAATCTGATACCTGCTTTTATTTGACTCTGCTCGACTGTCAGAATGTTATCGGCTAAGCTGGAAACGTCTGAAAAGACAACATATGGGGTGTGAACCAAGTTTGATTTGAAAAGGCCTGTGGCACAGATAGTGTTATGCAATTGGTGATGTATACTGATTTTGTGATATTGATTGTGTGGGGTGAAACAAAGGACAGCCAGATGTATTCGGCTCAGTCAATGACATCCAAGGAATCTAATATCAATCTCTGAGTATCAGTGTTCTCCTGCACAATGTCAGAAATAATCCTGATGGAAATTAAGGACATGCTGTGACAGCAAAAACTTATTACTGTATCTTAAAGCCAAAGATACCTGTAATATTCTTTTAGTTTTTCCTTCCGTGACTTTTGTGAATATTTTACTTTTACCGGGGTACATCAGGATGACCCAGTATTTAGGCTATCAATAGTAATCAGTATTCCATGTAGCATATGCTAGAACATATGTGTCAAAATATTTTGCAAGGTCTTAGTATGCACTGCTGCAGGCCCCAAGAGCAGGAACCCTCTGCCTCTTAATTGTTATATTTTCAGTGTGTTTTTCTGTTTTTAGAAACTGAATGTAACATGTAAAATAATTTGCGGTGAATTAGTGAATATGGGTAGCAGTTTCTCCATTTCAACTGCTCTGATGTTGTGGCTTTCATGTTGAAACATGACTAGAAATAGAACTTGTTTGATGTGACACCATATTGATTATAGCCCCACAGACGAAGTTAAGAAGCTGTTTCAAACAAAAAGAAATACAGTGAATCTCAAAGTCACTTTGCCTTCATTACAAGCCAACAGCTGATAGCAAGTCATGATCAGGCTGAGCAGAGGGGCTGTTCCACAATGGAGTGCCTTGGCTGAACTGGGTGAAAATCTGAAAACTTTTAATTTAAAATGTTACTTCAAACTGTTACTCTTTTATCACTATTAATTCCCACTGAGGCCAAACATGAAAAAAAAGATAAAAAGTCCAAAAGTTATTAAATTTTAATGAAGGGAGCTAAAGATGCATTATGTATTAGGGCTAAAGTTAGAATATGTTGCAAGAGTATTTTGAAAAACAGTCAAGCTGCAGATTTAATCACCAAAGTAACGCATTACATGGTTTCAAAGACAGATTAAATGTGCTTATGAGCTTTTTCCAGTAATAGTTAGTCTAATATTTACAAAGTGATGGCCAAGAGAGAATATTAATTTAGAACTTAAGAGAAAAAATGCCAAGTTGTTTATTTATTGAGAAGCCCTCGCATAGCGTAATATCAACAAAATGCGCCTTAGGGTCCAACTTGTACCAACATCAGATAAAGTGGAGAATTGAAAGAGGAAAAGCATAATCTAACCTTGTTTAAAGTCATCTTCCAAAGAAGACATTACCCCAATTTCATATATAAATTAGCCAGCTATCCTTTGATTAAAGAAGCTTTACATGCCCACTAAAATAATTTGATTAACACAGCTCTCTGAGCCTTGGGGAGCTGAGTGAGTGACTTTTGAATTTTGGAGGACTTTGGAAGAATACTTAATAAGGTAGATCATCTCTTTGATGTTGTTCTCTGGACCTGGAATAAAGACAGATATGACCTACCCTCGCTCTGAATCAATCAGAAAATCGTCTTCATTAAGCTGGTGAGACTTTCAGTTTCAAAAACATCTTTGTACAGAAACTGACTCGACCCTTCTGTCTACCAAAATGCAGGGCAGGCATTCAGGATTAAAAGTTAACAATTCTTAAAGGTTGCTCCATCGTGGATCTTTTTATGACCTACTCTGTGGTATTAACAAGACACATAAACCTTCATGCACTCATTAATCTCTTCTTCCTATCTCCTGACGGTTCACGCTGGGTTGAGGGGAGGGTCAAATAAATGCTTCACATTCCAGGCCTCCATGATGACAGCATCAGAGTGGCATCCTCTGTAATTAGCTCTGATTATACCAGATATGAGGGGAAGAAAATAAAAAATTAAATTCATGCACTATGAAAAATCAGGGCTAAGAATAAGATAAATAGGGGAGTGATCATCTTCACTTAGCTACACTCAGGCTGCCTGAATTTTGTTTATTTGGGAGTTAACATGACACAGGGGAATCAGAGAGAGTCACACACATTATGTATAATGAATGTAATATTTCTTAAACCAGTAGCACTGTACTGTGCCTGGCAAAGACAAGAACTGGGGCTCAGAACAGTGTTAAGAACATTGTTTTTCTTCTGTCAAGTGATTTGCGGGAATAAACAGAAGTGAAAGCCTGTGGGAGCATATGCTATTATCACAGATCTACATTTCATTGGGATGACAGGGTGGCACCGAGCCAGCTGCTTTGGAGCACTGGAGCAGTGCTTTATGTTTAGGTAAATACATACAAATCCATATGCTAAAGATAGAACGAGCTTTAAGACCTTCATTGTCAACAAAATGCTGTATATTACCACTTTTAACACGAGCAGTACAAACTTGCACAATGCAGTAGATAAAAAAAATTCTGTCAAATTAGCGACAACAGATGGTTTTTATTTCTGGTTTCTATATCTGATTCCCTGACAAGTATGAACATATCTGAATAACACGTGTGACAAAAGATAAGTTAAGGAAAGGTTAAATTAGATTTTACATAGCCCCAGGGGTGAAATTCGTGTGTCAGCCAATACAGATACTGTGGGTATAGAAAATGTAGGGATACATTACAATATTCTACAACAGTTCAGTATTACAAAGGAATTGTGATATAACAATTGATGATATAACATTATGTTAAATTTAAGTATATAAAAAAGATTAATCAAATATATAATATAATAAAAAAAATAAATATATTAAATCCTGTTTTAAAGGAACAGTTCAACATTTTTGGATATACGGTTATTTGCAGAGAGTTAAATTATAAGGTTGATACCAGACTAATAATTGTACAGTTAAATGCACAGTATGCAAGTTCTGCTGCTTGGTATGATCTCACTCACATTAAAACAATACCAAAAGATGAAGTTTGACGAAATCGTTAAGTAACATATGATCATGGGAGTTTTCTTCAACAACCACCACTGCAGATGAAAATCTATTTGAAATGACTCAGGCAGAAATCATGGTCATGGACGAGGTAATGTATTAAAGTTTTATTCACATTATATTTTCATATTCCTTTCTTATTCTCTAACGTATCCAGCATATCTTGTGTGTTATCTGGGTTTGACCATTGTTGAAAACATTTGGGATAATGAAAGTACACAACTCAACAAAACATATAACACAGTTCTTGCATTTTGAGACATTTTAATGTGAAAATGTTATATATTTTAGCTACAGCCAGGAGATGGTTAGCTTAGACTGGAAACAGGAGGCTTCCTGTGCCCAAATTCTGCCTACTGGCACCACAATTTGTTGCTTTTACACTTGAATTTTTGTATGGATTAAACAAATGAGAAACTAATGAACTTTAGAAGTGCTGGTACAACAGATACATTTCTATTACTTTTGGACGTAGTTACACTAGCTGTTCCCTTCTGCTTAGCTAACTGTTTGCTGTAGCTTTATATTAAAAGGTTCAGTGTGTAAGATTTAAAGGGATTTATTGGTTTAATATATTTATTGGATTTATCATTAATATAATATTCATAAATTTGTTTTCATTACTGTTTAATCACCTGAAAATAAGAATTGTTGTATTTTTTCATTACCTTAAAGTGATACTCCACTTTGTGAGAATAAGCCACTCAGTATGTACTCACCACTATGCCGATGTGATGATGGGTGAAGGTCTTCAGTTCACGAAACAGTCCTGGAGTTTTAGGAGAAACAGGGTAGCAGCCTCATCCAGTACAATGGCAGTGAATGGTGACCACGGATAAAACGTTTAAAATAGAACACAAAACAAACACAAAATGTCTCCATCCTGCTTGTGTGGTGTAATCCAAATGTCCGCGAGCCGCGACATTAAAAATTAACCGCAAAAGACGCCATTTACGGAATTCTCGCGAGATCGACGCCATGTTTACATCCTACCGGCTACATGCTACAGTTGACATTTCTGCTAAAAACATGGTGTAAATGGCGTCTATTGCGGTTAATTTTTAATGGCGCGGCTCGCGGACACTTGTGTGCTTTTTTTAAAAAACGTTTTATCCGTGGTCAACGTTCACTGCCATTGTACTGGATGAGGCTGCTACCCTGTTTCTCCTAAAACTCCAGGATTGTTTCGTGAACTGAAGCACTTCACCCATCATCACATCGGCATAGTGGTGAGTACATACTGAGTGGGTTATTCTCACAAAGTGGAGTATCACTTTAAAATGAGACACTAATATATCCCTGATATATCTTAGAGATATTTACGTGAAACTTTTTGCAAGTTTCACTGCCACCATAGTTTCTTCTAGATGCTTGGAGGGGGGATTTTGATCATGGGTGTTTGCAATGTGCAATCTCATTGCTGCATGACAGAAAATAAGTGTATTCAGTAAAATGTCAAACTATTCCTTTAATATTACCACTACTAATTATTACTAATAACAATACTGATAATAATCAAAATAACAGGTATAGCAGTTGATGGATCACTGTTCAGCAGAGGTGGAAAAAGTACATTTTTAATACCACCGAGTCACCACTGAGTGGATGTTGGAACAGTCAGAGATGAGAGCAGTGAGTGTGACAGGTCTGGCTCAATGGGAGTGGGTTGGATGTGGGGGGTGGGGGGTGGGGGGGGTCACAGCTGGCTTAGGCTGTGGTCACAGTTGCTGTTGTGGCGTCTGATGGCAGTGGGCACAAGTGAATGCCTGAAGCGTACCGTCTTGCTCTTTGGTGGGATGAGCTGGTGGCTGAGTGTGCTGTCCATCTGCCACAGTTCATCATCGAGCGGGTGGGAGGGGTTATTCAGGACGCTGTTCATCATGTCCGTCATCCTCCTCCCTGCCACTGCCTCCAGACTGTGCAGTTCCTGCCCGACCACAGAGCTGGGCTCCTGTACCAAATTAACTGGCATCATCAGCCTTGCTGCCGCCTCTCCAATACACCAGAGCCAAGAACAGTGCACCAGCCACCGCTGACTTTCAGCAGCCTGTTGCTCACACTGAAGGATCTCATAGGAACTTTCTGCTATGGTCTAATGGTGCTTTCCATTTACTTCGGATGTCGAACATCTGAGCTGGAAATTATGTCACACCCAAGTTGAGCGTGTACAACAAGTTGGAAAAAAGTTTTTTGTGCTTGAAAACAAAACATTACACAGTATTTTGTGTATACAAACACGTGAGGTAGTCCACAGATAGAACTAGGATGATACTGTATGCACAACTGATTTAATGAGACACAAAAGGCAGAAGTACTAATAAACAGCTTTTGCTTCTGTTAATGCAGGAAGCAGTCATTTTGAATTTTGAAGTTGGGGCTTTCCAGTTGAAACTTCCACCTGGGAATTTCGAAATTCCAACTTTCCAGTTTAAATGGAATGTGCCGTAACAGTCCATGTTTTTCCTGATTTGGACCTTACGGTGCCTACAAAAGTCCACCATCTCTACTTTTTCTTCTCTCTGGATGATAATTGGGTCAGGGGGCTTCCTGCTTCTATGGTTGTCGTCACAAAGCTTCAAGTGGTTGTTATCCACAACTCAAGACAAACAACTTAGTGTGCTTTGTTCAGTATTGCAGCTTCATCAGGGGTGAAACTGGGTTCTTTAAACGCGGATATATAATGCTTTGTAAAGGTATGTAGCTTAACATTATGATTCATATAGGCTACACACTTAATGTGTTGATTATCTGAGAAATCCATACTGTATTCAATTGTACAGTTTGTTGTGTTCTAGTTTCAGTTCTTGCACAGCTTAAGAGCAAGCAACCCCTCTAATTAGTATACTTACTATAGGTCTTCCATAATCTGAATATCAGATCAACTTAGAAGGGCATACTGCTGGTTTTCTGTCTAAGCAAATCAACTCTAAACTGCGTACACCTTCTACTGCTGCAGTTTTCCATTTTTAAATTAACTTGGCCTTTTTTATAAACCTTCTTATCACCTGTCAAGCATCTTCTGGTTTCAGTATTTCAGTATGCTACATCCTGAGTCTTAAAACTTGCTTAAAGCAGCTACAAAGAACTTTTGTATTTTATTGATTTTGGAGCCCGCTGTGGACAGAAGCAGTAGTGTTTCGACAGCCATAACCACAAAATATAACATCAA
This sequence comes from Lutjanus campechanus, assembly GCA_027495735.1. NCBI lineage: Eukaryota > Metazoa > Chordata > Actinopteri > Lutjaniformes > Lutjanidae > Lutjanus > Lutjanus campechanus. The sequence goes on along the minus strand of JAJHUR010094419.1, from coordinate 49,299 downwards.
AAATAAAATTATCTTACCTGGCTAATATACTATAATCTACTAGGGGTGTCGTGAATCTCCAAATCCACAATTTGATTTGATTTGATTTAAACTTTTTTTTTAGCACTGACTGCTAAGACATTGTTAGACTATTGAGTTCTCAGCTGCAAAAAGTTCCCAGCCCCATGTAGGAATGTGGCCTTGTGGGTAACCTGAACCTTAATATGTGACATAGACTACATGGTTTGTGGGAGGAAGTGAGTCTCTCCCAGTGCCAGTATGTTGTCGCAGCATTTAATGCTGATGCCTCTTGTTGCATACATTTTAACACAAGTTAAAAAGAAAATCAGTGAGAAAATTGGTTGTTTCTTTATAGTTATTCTTAATGCTTGCCACGTCAGCATGCAAAGAAAATACTGCTGCTGATCCTGCTTTTGATTTCATTTAAAGCTCATTTTGATTGATTTTCAAATTTGGCTTTAAATTGTGACACCTGGGAAGAAAATGCAACCACAGGCTACTTGTATCTGACCCGGTGGGAGGAATGAAGAATAACTACAGAGAAATAGACAGTCTTCTCAGGAATGGTCTCATTTGCTTGCGTAGGTCATATGGAGGCATCAGTATTAAACTGAGACTATTTAATAATCAGTTAAAAAGTCCTTGTAGTATATTTAAATATGTAATCCATTAACCTTTAATTATTCAAGTGTTACTGCTGGGTAGTAGTACACTTGCATGCGAAGATCATTGTGAAAAATATCCTTGAGACACAAGGATGTCTACAGTTGTGTCTTTGAAAGATCAGAGTATACAAGCTGAGTCAAAACAATCTAATACCTGGCATTCAAATGGGATCCAATTAACCTACACATTAACATTTTGGCCCATCTGAACCGATTCTTTTTAGAGCAGCACCGGCACAGCAAGGTTAGATATAAAAGCACAATGACTGATGTTGCCTATTAACGTTGTTTTCTCTTGTAATTTGAATTTTTTTGTCATTTGCCCTTGATGAATGGGCTGAACCACGCAGTGCAAGAGCTGTGGGGGATGAACAATTTTTCCACCTCATATCTCCTTGATTCGCTTACCTTACAGACTCCTTGTTTTGGGAGCACATCTTCCCAAACTCATTCACAGGGGAAATAAAAAGCAGATAATAACCTGTTAAAATTAATTATTAAACTTGATTAAACATCAGTTGGGACAAAGAGCCATTTGCAGGGATCTAAAATAATTCCCTTTGCCAAGCCAGTTAGTGAGGGCGCCATCAAAAAATTAACTTCAAATACAACTTGGAACAAAACAAGAACAGTGGGTCGCTGAGTGAGTTTATCTCCACGATTGAAACCACTGGTGTTCCTTTGGACCATGAAATTGTCATTTGTTCTGCAAGCGTTACATCAAATGAGAGTTCAGGGCCATGCCAGGACTGTTCATCACTGCTGAGCTTATTTTAACTTGTTATCTGACAGAATCTCCATGGATAATTATATCTGGATCAGATAGACAGGTAGAGAATGCGGGTGAGCACATGCTAATCCAGGGCTGTGTCTCCGTAAAGCCGAAGAGGAAAACCGATGGCGCCTAGCCACAGAGCTGGATGAAAAGTCACAAAAACGCTTAGCAGATCCATCATGCAATATGAATCCCCACATGTGATTACGTGCGCACTGGAAGTGCAGGTGCATTTTGGCATGTTTGAATATTCCAGCATGTTTTCTTTTCAGCATCTATTGTGAGTGTCCATGCCAGTGGAAGCTTTTCAGTGTGAGTGTGTTTCTGCATGTTTCTGTGCACGTGAACAGTATTAAGCAAAAATAATGTAACCAGCATGAGAGATTACATTCTGTGACTTGCTTAAAACCATTAGAGAGGGAGAAAAGACGACCAGGCAGAGGGGATTATTCTGGGCTGGAATGTGGAAGCAGCAGAATACAGTGAGGAGAGAGGAGAAAGGGGGGAAACAAGGGCGACATTGACAGTGTAGCACCGACAACAGCTCTAGCAGGAGATCAGGTTAAAGAGGGTGGCAGAGCGCCAACTGATTGTTCTAGAAAGGGGGAAAGAACAGAGAGAGAAAGTAGAAAGAAAGGGATACAGCAAGATTAAGACACAGAAAAAGAGAGGGAGACAGAAAAGGGATGTGATAAAAGTACAAAGGCAGCAAAGATTCCATCTTGCAAACAACAAACCAAGGGCCTTTGCCACCAACAGCTTCCTGCCTTTGATGTATACTGCATTTAGGTAGCACTGAGGAGCAGGAGAGTGGTGGTGTCGGTGGTGAGAAAGCCAGAAAAGGAGAGGAGGAAGAAGAAGAAGAAGCCATCAGCATTATGAAAAGCATCAGACCCAGAGGCCTATGGAAGAGCCACTTTGATGACACTACTGTTTGCTCCACATGGGGGTGGCGGTGGCGGAGGCGAGGTTGTAATGAAAGGAAGGGAGGAGGGGGTGGGCGTGATGACACAGGCTGCAGGAAGTATATGTAGCCAGGCTGTTGAAGCCAACCCAAAATTAACAGAAACTAAAGAAAAGGAATGCAAATTAAGTAAAAAAAGAGGACATACAATGAAGCTGTACACCCAGCAGGCATTCCAGCCAGCCAATTGAAATAAATCAAGATGGAGGAGAGGATTTCGGCTCAGGTTAGTACGAGGCAGCGGACCTCTTTGCTGATTTTGGTGTACAGCATGGTGACATATACTGACCTGGGCTTGAGACAGCACTAGTGGTGGTGGGTTCAATAATTGCTACAGGGGAGGAGAGGGGGGAAGAGGGAGGGGGAGGGAAAGAGGACATTCATGTATTATTAACAGAATGGAGACGTAAAATAAAAAAGAAAAAATGCATGCAAGGACAAAAGGACAGGGAATGGAGACAAATCCTCTCCATGCATTAAGGACTGGTGTCTCTATGGCAAGATGCAACCTCCACATGCTCATAAACAACATGTTTTTATCCCCCTGGTCGCCTCGGATTTGCATGGGTTACTGCTAAGACAAAAAAAAAAAAAAAAAATGAGGGGAACCTGGAAGCTGGAGCTGCTCCAATGCCCTGAAGGGGCTTTTGTGATTGGGTGACAAACTCTCATCACACTTCTGGTTTGCTTAACAACTGGCTGTTTCTCCATTTCCATTTCGTGTCCTCCTTTTTAGGGCTCGATCGAAGAATGAGCCAAAAAAAAAAAAAAAAAAATGGAGCTTTTAGTCTGCCTTTGATCCCTCTGAGGAGGGAACTCAGAGTCCCAATCTGATTACCTTATGAACTCATTTCAGGCAGAGCCACTGGTGACATTTGGGAGATGGAATAATGTGACATCCAGAGATGTTCAGTCCAGTGTGTCAAACTACTAGAGCTGAGAGTGTCCACACCTGAACGGACGGAAGCAAATACATCTTAACGTTTGAAGTGTGTGTTTAAAATGTCACACCAAGTAGATCTTGTGCATCGTCACATGTGTGGCAAAGATGTTTTTGCAGATTTTGTAAGTAGGAGGCAAACATGTTTGAATTCATGCCGTAATACTAAAAGACAGATGAGAGATGCAAAATGGCTGATATTTCTGACACATAATAATCAAGGGTGCAGATCTTATTACAACTTAAGAGAGGGGTGAGCGGTGAAATTCAGCCATGGACTTATCAGCTTGGACTGAAGGAGGGCTGAATCACTTTCCACTGGAAAAGACTATTAAACTAAACTCCATTCTATAACCAGGCCTTTTGTGGTAAAGCCTTTACTTAAACCATCAATAAGGATCTTTTGTGATTCCCTTTGATCTACAGGCTCAATCAGCCACGTCATTTACTCATTATTTTCTATCAGTATTAACAAACCTGTGATAAAATGCACTCTCAGTACTTGTTTTCACCCCAGAACAGGACAGTGATGTATGTGGTTCAGACCACGAAGCAGAATGAGTAGGGTGGAACATAACCAAAACCTTCAAAAAGTGTTGTGTTTATGCGTGAATTATTTCACAAGTGGAGTCGGCTTCAATTAACTATATATTTCTAATTAAATAATTACAAAATAATTTATTGGGAGGGACAACATCATGTTTTTCAGAGGTTAGATGAGTGCTCTTCCCCTCAGTCCTCCCGGGATCTGTGTCCAATAACCATAGCACATTTAAGGGGGCTTCACATCAGGGACCCAGGCTTGTATCCGAGTACACTTGACCCCAAAGTCCAGTTTGTGTGATTAGAGTGAACACTGCGTTCACATCAGGTGTGAAAACTAGCTATACTAAAACAAGGAGGTGGACTTAAATTGGGATCTGGAACAACTTTAACAAATTTTGTCTGGGTGATGATGCAAGTGTACAGATGTACATTATTAATTTGAAAGCTGACTGGCAGGGGAGTGGAGAGGTGCGAGAAATCGGACTCAGACACAGTATGAAGCAAACGTGCAAACACCCTAAATGATGGTAAGGTTATTGATACCAAGGACTCAATGATCACTTTGCCAATTTCTTTGATTTCTGACTCACAAACTCACAGCTAAACCCACACTCAGCTGTGCAGCATAAATTATTTAATGCTACTTTGGTATAAAGATATCGCTGTAATGTAAACATTACTGCACATTTGATCTGAAGTTGGAGACAAATAAATAAATAACATGGCTCTCTGTTTGGTAAACAAGCACTTAATTCGAGATAAGCTGTGACCAGCTTTGTGCAGTGACTCACTCGGGGAGCAGAGTCTGGGGTGTGTGGCAAAGCAAAGCTGTTCTTCACCACGAGAGCTCAACTCAAAGTGATGCAGTGTTTGGACTCATAGGGTTTTTCCGCCATCGTGTTTCTGGCACACGAACAGTGCGACTTACACTTGAAGCTAAAAGAAACTATTTATACTCCTCACAAAGGTGTAAACCACCTTCTTCCACAAGGCTTCATGGTGGAGGGGGAGCTTATCTGTCACAGGGAAAACCATGGAAGCCATGATTACACCTCACACATAATCACACACGTACAAAAAAAGAAGACTTCTTTATTTTGTCGCAGTGAGCTGCTGAATCTAGGCCATGCTATAGTGCAGAAACCTACTTAGACTTTCCATTTTAATCCATTTACATGGGAACTCAATATGCTCATTTCAATTGTGGGGCCAAAGGGTGCACTGATGTCCATACCATGCTATCACTCTGTGGTCTCTGTGTTGCTTTCTCAAAGTGCTCTACCAACAGCTGTGCTGCTGTTAACAGGCCACTGTTATGTCAACAACAATAAGGCATTTGCTTTCATTTGATTTCATCATTCTTTTTGATGGGCAAATTGTGTAGGAATCAGTATTCATACGTGAAGCGATATGCTTTTTCCCTTGGTATATTGGTGGAGAAATGGTCGAATTCATCTTTTCTTCCACAAATGTTTCCACTTTAAGTACTCCTGAGGGAGCCGATATGTGAAGACAGTTTCTTTTTAGTTCTTTCTTCAAACAGGCAGGCGGGTGCTATCTGATTAATACTTGAGCATGAATTCAGCAGTGAATCATTTCATGAGCTCTCAGACACTCGTCCGTTACCGTGGAACATATCTTTTGACATGCAATCTCTCCCTCATAACTCCACACTGACTTGGGCTCTTTCTCCCATTCAGCAGAGCAGCGCATCATTTCACGCACTGTATATGGCAGTCAACCTCTTGCACCGCCAGCTCACTTGCAAGATAAAACACATTAGTTTTCACAGCTATTTCATTTCATGGATTGCTATTCTCTTTGTTCTCTGCGGACGGGATAATGCAGGAGATTTATAGGACATGATTTGTAGGAAGCAGCGTTCATGTGGGGCCGTGCTCAGAGTTTAGCTGATCGCAAGGATAATGAAGAGTTAATGCTAAAGCTGCCCCTAACATTAAGACTCATGACTCAAACAGCTATTGTACAGTATGGGGACCTGTTGGAATGGGCCTTAACATAAAGTGTGTTTGAGGTTACATTTTAGGTAGCAAGCTAAAAAATGCTTTTAGTATCGAGATCATGATTACATCATAGTGTTCGCTGGAGGCAAAAGAAAAGAAAATCTGGAGGCAAACACAGATCACCTCAGTGAGGTGGACCACGTAACCCACCAAAAAATCATCTGGCTGTGTTATTGGGTGCCAGAATTGAAGGACTAATAGCTCCAAATTTAAATCATTGCACACCAGCTGCCACTGCCAGTAAAGATCCGATCTAATATTGGTACTGGGGCCTGATATTGATGTAAAGCATTCATCAGGTATCAGACCCACAATGATTGATTCTGATACAAATTCACCAACGCCACATTTGCCATGTATTTTCTATTTGTAAACATTGCGATGAGCATTGCCTGTGAATTGAGCTGAATAACGTGTTTCACTTCTGCTCTGCATTAACTTGTAAAATAAAGGAAAAGGTTTTCAAATTACTGTGAAGCCTACAGCTAGAGTGAAGAAATGTACTGTATTAACCACCTCACCGATGCTGTGACAATAAACTACCTCAAAAATGACAATTACCAACATAAGTCACCATAGACCACCATGTTCTGAACAAAAACATTACAAATGCATCACAAATGAGTCACAAATACTAACAAAAAGTAACATTTACGATGTGGAATATAAAACAGCAATGCATCGTGGGAAATTATGGAAATGAGGGCCGTCTCTCAGCCTATCAGCTGCACATGTGAATGTAACAAACCAAAATCCTACAGTGCCCCCAACTGGTTGAAGGACACCATTACAGAAGTTACATTACACAAACTACATAAACTTTACAGTTCAGTTTCAGCCTCATGCAATCTTACTACTACTACTACTACTACTACTACTACTACTACTACTACTACTACTACTACTACTGCCATTACTAATAAATAATCATAAATATTGAGAAAAAAAGAGGGCTGGTGTTGGTACAGTATTGGAATAATTAGATATCAGATTGGAACTGAAAAAAGTGGATCGGTACATCTCTTGTTTTTTATTAACTTTTCAAAGATAATAATAAGTCAGTCCCTCATGAATAACATACTGAGTCAGTAGTATTGATAAGCGATCCAATTAAATCATCACAGTAGAAATCATAGCCCCCCTTAAAGGAATAGGCAGGAAGTGGACATTGCAAAGAAACTGCAGTCTGGGCTGACGTAGGTGTCAAATTCATCTTCACTGCCCAGTTTGGGTGCATTATCAAGTTATTGTTCATGCAGGGACACACTCCTTATGTGAACTGTTCAGCTATTCTAAAACATTTTCCTCACTGATCCTCCATGATCATGGAGTTGCCGGTGTTAAAGACTGTGTTAATTTGTGAGCCAGCTAATTAGTTATTCATCCTATGTCATTTTTAATGCTGCCCAGAGAGTGTATCATCCTGTGGGCATCTGCTGGGCTCAGTCATCCAGGGATGAACATTCCTAGCAGTGCATCTGGCCTCCTACAGGAGTTGGTGAGGGTGGGTGGGGTGTGGGTGGGAAGAAAAGTCCAATGCCCGCTGGGCTGCAGGATGAACACTCTGCCACAGCACTAAACATTTCCTCATCGCAGTGCGACTGGAAAATGTTAATGGTTTTTCTGATTGCCTAAATATGGAAATGCAGGCATTCAAATGGTAGGTAAATGGTGCAACACTGTATGTGTGCTTTTGGGGAAAATAAAGGACACTGCAACCTCACCATGTTCAATTTATTCAGCATGTTTTGATGTGTGAGTATTTGAAAATGAAAACACCTCAAAAACATGTCAAAACACTTTATTTTCACCATTAAAACCTTAAAAGTTTTAATGGTGAAAAACAATCACAAAACAGCTGAATATTGCCGGGATCCATCTGGTTTTATGACCAGTGAAGACAAATAAATAGAGGAGGTAGTAATTTCACACAAAGATGAATACAACTTGCTAAACGTGATACATTGCCTTCCAATGCCCACATGGCTTCTGTTATTTCCCTGCATTTTAAGCCGTTATCACACACCCACATTTCAGGCTTCACCTTTAGCTCCCATTTTCCTGCATCTCTGCTCCATGACTCAGGTACAATCACACGGCGTGGGAACAAACAACATCATCAACAACAATGGCAGATGAGGAGACATGTCGAAATGACACCTACACATGCAGTGATTGATAAGCGTGACAAACGAACACGACGTTCATTAACCAACTAGCCAGCAGTGTCTCTCTTGCCTGAGGGAGGCTGAGCAGTGACGGAGAGAGAGCGGGAGAGTAACTCTTTTTCTCCCCCATCAGTCTCTTCCGATTACTGCTCATGGGGGGGAGGAGGGAGGGGAGAGGAGAAAGGAGGAAATGAAGGCAGAGGTATAGGCGGAGAAAATCTCCTCCAGGGCTAAGCCGAGGTGGGCTGGGGGATAAGAGCTTGACCAATTAAGCTGGAGGACTCCTCAGAAAATTGGAGTGAACAGCCTCAGTCTTTTCATCGAAGTTCACTTCCATCTAGCACATGAAATGGGAAGTTGAAATAGGGATTGCCAGCTCGGTGATTGTTATACCTCTACTAAAAAATCATAAGGGGTGTGTGTGTGTGTGTGTGTGTGTGTGTGTGGTGTACATGTATATATGTGTATGGGCCAGGAGAGAGTGTCAGAGGCATAACCTGTAATGATTTTTTTTAATTTAATGTTTATTTATTGTTGTTTTTTCTGTAATTTCTTATTCTCCAGATTAATGATGAACTGTTATATACAGTATCTCTTTGGCCTGATAATAGTCCACAGGATCTATAGCTCATCTGATGGCTCAGCAGTAGCCCCAGTTTGCTCCTCATGTATTAAAATTATATTCAAGTCACAGAGCTAAGCACTAGTTAATGAATGGATGGATGGATAACTGATAAATTATATATTTTTATCAGCACATTAACATCGTACAGATGGACATGAGAGCTCGCCAAAATGAAGTCAAAACATCTTGATCGCCCCCTGGTGGCTGGCTGCAGTATAGGTCATAAACTAAAATCCTCCATTTTAGCAGATGGAACATGGACCAAAATAAAAAAAAATCCAAATACATTTTTCTCTAACATGGTTTCTGTCATTTTAGGTAGTTCTTATTATTCTGATGTATGTTCAAGTGCTCATTTTTCTGATTAGTTTGGTTTTAATTAGTTATTTGATGCTATAAAAAGGGGGTCTGTGTATGGATGGGAACTCAAGATGAGGATGGAGGTCACTGCTGCCCAGACTCTGGTTCCAAATGACATCACCAGTGCAGCATGGCAGCACTCATAACTAGGGTATTTTGGCTTAATTTTTGTACAGTGGATGGAAGTGGAGATGTGGTGTCCATCTTTATTTATGTCAATGATCCTGCAGTTTTTGCAATTTGGATATTACACTTGGTCATATTGTAATTTTGATAATATTTTGATTAGTTGTGCTGCCCTAACTGTCAACTGACAACAGTCTAGAGGAACTACAGAAGTGTATGACTTGCTGATGGCTCAGCTTTAGCCCCAGTTTGCTCCTCATGTGTTACCATTACATTCAAGTCACAGAGCTGAGAATTCAATTTAATGAAAAATATATACCCAGTAATCTCTGAAAAACCCAAATGGCATTCAACTATGAATTTTAAACAAAAATACTTGTTTGGAATCCTGAGTGCAGTTGCTGGAATAGCAATTACAAGAAAATGGCTCAAGCCAGAGGCCCCATCTATAGAAGTCTGGTATGATCATTTGTGATCTCTTTATAATGGAGATAATCACCTTCTCCTTCTCTTCTCGTCAGGAAAAGAAATTTGAGGAAATTGTGGAGAAATTAAAAATTTATATTTCCCTAAAAATGTCCTTCTTTTGTTTAAATTTGTTTATGCAATTTATATATGCATTGTACATCATGTATGCATATGCATCTATGTACAGTATATGTGTACATACTTATATGTATTGTTTGTGTGCATCTACGTATACGTAGATTTTTATTTTATTTTACTTATTTATTTCACCATCTTAAATGCAAAAACACCCCATGTGTGTTCTATGATTATAGTGAAAATAGCTGGAAAGCTGGATCACTCTGTAAAAGTATCTAAACCAATGCTAACTGTGTTGCTTAAAGGCTGTGATTCCAATATGTATGAAAAGAAGAAGAAAAAAGAAAGAAAAAACAAAAACAAAAGGTGACCCTCCAAAGGATAAGCAGGTATAACTAATGGATGGATGGATAAATGATAATATATGTATATATATATTTTATTATCGGTTATCAAATGTTATACAAAGGACATGTCTTTACATGCTACAATCTTTGTTTGGATTAATGAAAAAGATGCACAACGTAAAGAACGAATCCTTCATTGTGCAGTGGATGGGATACATTTTCATCCAGATGGTCTGAAGAGTCTTTGAGGATCCTGTAGATTCTTACAGAACAACCTTGAGAGATACAAACTGGGGCTAACTCAGCACAACTACTTTTTATGGGTGGAGTTATCTTTAAACATTAATCCTTAAGTAAAGATTATCTTGGCAAACTACTAACACAGAATGTAAAATGTACATTTGTAATTGTGTGTGTTTGTGTCTTTGTTCAATAGCAGGCTATTTTCATTACTGACAAGATTAACAAACATTATCACTACATTTTGTCACAGTGTGTTGAATCTAAGCATTTTATAACCACCATCTGTCTTTTGTCCTCTCTGTTTCTTTATTTCCATTCCTTCCTCCTCTACTTTTTCTTTTGTGCCAGACTTTCCCAAACTAAAAAAGAAAAAAAAAAAATCATGTTTTTCAGGATAACTTTGTTGTGTCAGTTAAGAGCACATTTTATCTTTTGCTGGTTTACACAGATGCTCGTGTTTAACTGTACTGCTCATCAGTTTTTACAAGCAAATCCAACTGAAATGCTCATACTGTTGAGCCTGCTGTAGTAAATCCCACATAAACATTTGCAAAGCCAGCACTAATGGTACATAAACTTGTGGACATATACCATATGAATAAAACTATAATATACATAACACTGGCTGTAACATCTGGCCACACAATTTAACTATTGAGCTATGTCTGGCAAATTTATGGCAATGATTATAATAAGCAATGTTAATCAACACATAACCTACTGTCGTTACTACCGCCTTATCCTACTCTTGCTTTTGTATGAAACTGGCATTTTTCTGAGTGTAAGAACAAATACATCTGTCCAGTCTTGCTGCTTTGATGATAATTGTACAAATATTAAAACAAAGTCACAAAAAAACCCACTGCAGTTTCCTATAATTATCTCTGATAGCTGACACCCCATTAATTGTGATTACTTTTCCAATGTTACAGTGAAGCTATTGAGACAGAGCCTGATTTGTCTTTCAATTGACTGAAAATAAACTACACAGCTACAAACTACACCCGTGCAAGCTCTGGTTCAATTGTAATCAATTAAATAGAAATATTCCATTTGTTAACATGTATAGAATCAAACAAAAGCCTCTTAGGCTATTTCTGAGTATTTCTATGCCATCATTCAAGCCTATTATCCAGTTCAATTCATTACACCTTTGTAACTTAACAATTATTTAGAAGTACAGACAATTGTGACAAGTGGTTCTCCACTTTATTATTTGTTCATTCACTGATGACACTGGGTATTGTGTTATTTAAAAACGATCAGGTATAAAAAGCTTTGTGTGCACACACACACGCACAAACAGAGTACTCCAACAAGTAGTGACGAGGTTGTATGCTTTCTTTGTGCTCCAAAGAACTCAGTTTGTGCTTTAAACACAGCGTTTAAAGTGGTACTTAGCTGAAAGAGATCACAATCCCTGACTAAACTCATGGTTTAACAGCAGAAAAACCCTCATGGTCTACCACAACTGGCAAAACTGAATCCCAACCACTACAACAGTATACAGTGAGGACACGGCCATCCAACTAATCTCAAAACTGGGGAAATTAGTAACCTGCCATGTCGACATATACACAAACCTAGGATGCTAATTCAGTTTTCTTTTCCCTTTGTTTTATTTGAAACAGAAACCAAATTAGATGTCTTCCAGTGGCGGCTTTAGATGGAAGGCAACTGTGTTTGCATTACAGCTCATCCCATCAGCACCAAGAGGAGTGCACTCAGTAGAGTGCAGATCCCCACCAAGCACCACCAAGTGCAATGCTACCACAACTGTCAGAGTCAACATTAACTCCCATGACTCCCACATATGTTGTCCTGAGCTGAAACAAGAGTTCAAGTTGAAGCAGGTGTTGATCACCTGTGGCCCCAAGCCACTGGTTAAGAGTCAGAAATCAGCTGTCAATGGTCTTATAAAACAGAGCAGTCAGAAACTAGAATTACTGCCTCACAGTTGTTTGTCTCCACTAACCAGTCAAGTTACAGTTTACATCCATGCCTGTCCAGACTTATATAAAATATGTAGTGAAGATATTGAAGGAATTTAATATGGAATTTACCACTATATTGACCTTTTTGACCTTTTACAGAAGAGTACAGAGGACGGATAGAGAGCTGAACATTATGACATCACAGTGAAGCTGAACTTTGACCTTTTGGATATACAGTAAAGTGTCTCATCATTATTATTGTATTAGATATTTGTGTGTAATTTTGTCATAATTAGAGTGGGGTTTCTTGAGTTATGGCTCATAATGTGTTAAGTGAGGACGCAGTGACCTTTGACCACCAAAATCTCATCAGTTCATCCTTGAGTCCAAGTCAAATGTTTGTGTCAAGTTTGAAGAAATTCCCTCAAGATGTTCTTGAGATATTGCCTTCACAATAATAGAATGACCCAAAAACCATGTCTGTTGCCAGCTAATGCCATAAAAAAAAAAAAAAAATTTAAAAAGGTTTTTCAAAAAATTGCGAATCACAAAGGTCATTCAGCATTAGGTCATGACTGTGCACAAAAAAACTGGCTGATTGGTCCAGTGGAATTCAAGATTAGATGCACTGATCACACACACGAGCGATCGCATGATCCTCTCCCAGCATACGCCTGGCAGGGATAATAATGGCAAGCCTTTCCCTGGACTGACTCTGTTAGGATTTACATTGCTGAATGATAAGGACCTTTCAACTTCAGATTTTTTGACAAGAGAGTAATGAAACAGAGTCCTGCTGAATGCTTAGTATTTCAGTCTACATTTAATCTTTTCCTCCGAGGCTTTTTGAACAGGCATGACCCATACTTGACCTCATCAATTCATGCATAGTTACTAAACCTCTCAGTGTAATGGAAACAAGCAAAGAAACTACTGTATATGAATTCCTTCACCGCAAACCACCCACATTGTGTTGCCACTTAAAATTCACCTCAATGTATGATGCTCTATCAAATATGCATGCCCCTTTCCCCCCTTCCCATCTTGCTCATCAATAGCTATCGACTGGTTCTAAAATAGCAATCCAAAGTCACCCGTGGTGAAATCTAACCTCTGGGTTTTGTTATTTGCGTCGACGTACCGGTGAGAGTGCGCTGTGGCGATTGCTTGCCATTTCTCATTAAGAGCGACAGCAGAATTGGCCTCTCTTCCATTAGTGGAGATCATGAGAGAGAAAGGGAGCTGAAAAGAGATGTGTGTGAAAGAAAGAGAGTGATAGAGAGGAAGAATGCGAGATGGGGGGGGTGCAGGACAAAGAGACTAAGAGTGTGAGATAAGAGAATCAGAGAGACAAAGCCACGATAGAAAGACAGACAAAGAGATAAAGCGAAGGGAATGGAAGAGAAGAGAAGTTGGGGGTGGCAGCAAGGCAGGAAGCTGCCTCCTCTGACTATTCTGAGGGTTTCTTTGCCGCTCTGCCTTTGAGGCCTCGCTAGTGTCACATTAAGATCATCCATTTGAGGATCTGAGACAAGCCTTTGATGTTCTTTGTGCATACACAAACAGGAGAGTGGAGTGCTCCTTTGACAATTGCCAACTCTACAGAAATATCTTTTTGTATTCTGAGTCTCTGGCCTGCTAGGGACAATGTTATCATCAGAGGGTGCAGCGCAAACTGGTGAATAATTTAATTCACCTGTTCATATTTCATCACTGAATACATTAAATGGATTTTTTTTCACCATTACTTGTTCTAAAACATTGAGGGAAATGTGTTACCCAACCCCCTCGCTGTCATTGCTTTTTTTCCTGCTCGGCAGGGACAGCAGGTGGACAAAATAACTGAAAAGCCTAACAGTGTAGGGCCATCAGACACCTACCTAGAAGGTCAGTATAGGGCTTATAGAAAGTGGAGTGCTTTTGAACAAGTTTGTGGCTGTACGCAGACAGATATTGTACTGTTCTTCAAGAAGGAGAAGTGTCTTGTTCTCTCAGGAATGAAAGTGGTTGAAAGCCGCTTCTCATAGAGATTCAAAGAAGTGTATATCCAGAGAGTGGAGTGGCTGTGGACTACAGACCTATTCAACAACTCGGGAGTTTGAATAATCGAGGATGGAGGACTTCTTTTCCTGATATCAACATTATGATGTAACCAGGATCCAAAAAGCCTCATATTTATTGTCTGTTAATTGTCCAGTTGGCAGAACCTGGCTGTTGTGCACTACAATGGGAATAAGCCTTAGGGCATTTTTAAGGTACTTTTATCTTTTTGTGATAATTTCTGTGTTTTGAGCATTTCTGACATAATGGGCCTATTATACCTAAATTATCAATAAAAAAAAATACTTCAATCAGTCACTGAGCTCTCCAGTCAGCCTTGTAACACTCTGATGACGCATATAGCCTGCCTCTTTCTGGGCTAAGCTCCAGTCATTGGACTTCATCACTATGTTAAGATGTCTGCCTACAGTATATAGAGCAAATCTACCACTTCAATATTTTCAACGGTTGGCTACATGCACTATTGTTTGTTTTTGTTTTTTTTTAACTCAAGCCCATCTATAAAGATTGAAAGATCTTTACACAACAAAACCTTTTCTTGTGCTCACTGCTCAGTGTTCTGATCTCCTCATTCCCATTGTGCTGCCGTCACTTTGACTGCTTAGTCTACTGTTGGCCTGGGTAGAAGAGTAGGCAGCCATGTGCCTCATCATACACAAACGAGCTCCTTTCACACGTGCACTGCAACTCTGCACTTATCTAGATACTGCGCATTATCTGGAAGAGCTGTATATATGAACGCAAATGTCCAAATCAGTTGCCCTGAACTTAACCCTGCCAGCTCTCTAGTCCATAGTTCAGCTGTGCAACATGTGTGAATAGAGCAGGCCACTGTCTGGATCAAGTGAGTGGGCGTGTTGATGACTTTGAACAGTATGTAGCTGCTCCATGCCCTTTTCTGCTGGCCTGAATATTGACTTTCCACTCTTTCACTGATCAATTCATTTTTACACAGACTATCTGCTAAGGGTGTCACAATTTCAATATTAAATTGAAAATTGGTCGAAATGAGCTTTCAATTTCAATCACTGACATCAAAGGCAGAATCAGTGATTCTCACAGTATTTTCTTTTTCTCCCCACCTCAAGCTACTTGTGGCATCCTACGCATGTCTGAAGAAAAACACAACACTTCAAAGATAACACCTTGAGCTTACTGATCATTACATCACACTTGATACCATATAGACTGATCTTTTCAAAGAAGAATTTAAAAATGTAAGTGAAAGTTATCAGGGCATAAACCAACAATCTGTTGATCTTTAAAAATCTATACTCGATAATCTAACAAAAGCATAGCCAAAACTGGATTGAATCTAACTTTTAAATCGAAAGCCAAATTCAATTGTCCATTTGGGGAATCGCGACACCCCTATCTTCCAATCAATATCAGCCTATATGCGTAAAAAAATTTTGCCTCTCCTGTGTCTCTCCTGCCGGCAGACTGGAGTCACGCTGATCACCCTTCTCAGCTTCCATCACAGTTTGTTAATTTTGAGACTTGGTTTGTGTTGATATCATTGCAGCCATTGTTAAGGATTAGTCCTTCTCCTCCTCCTGCACTCTCGGCAGGAGCCACCTCTCGCCCAAACTATACAGAGTATTTCCAACTTGTGAGAACATGTCTGACATTAACAATCTGTCTCGACCTGATTCTGAGGACATTGTTGGAGTAAATATGTGAAAATGGCTTTTGAAGTCCACCAGCTTTCATCAGGAGGGAGTAATGCAGCCAGAGGTTTACACCCATGAACTTGTGTATTGTGTTTATGTGAATGAACAATGCTGGAGATCCTGCTACCCCGGGACTGAACCTGGTTTTCTGTCTTGATGGGGTGCTTGGGTCTGTTTTGTGGAAACTTTTGCTATCTTAGTTTCATGGTGTAAATATTCTCATGTGTTTTTCCTTCAGTACTTTAATTTATGCAGAATGCTTCCCTAACCATATTAAATAATTCTGCAGTCTCTCACTGATGCACCAGCAGTTTGGCCTCTGATTATTTGGCCTCTCTGGATCTCTGCTAGATGCCTCATGGCGCTTTGAAACCCATGAAAAGGCTGACTCTCAGACCTCTTTAAAATCTGAGTCATACTGCTACTTGGCATTCAACTTAGCACGACTGACCTGTGTAGCTGCCTTTGTAATTGTGATGCTGTTACCACCTCCAAGCTAAATTTCTTTTTTCAGGTGGTGCTTTTTGTCCAGTACACATGCAGATGTAGACTTTAGAAGCAGACGCACACACTGACACACATCCACCCACACACATACAGACTCTTCAGCCATAATAGACAATCAACATTCACAAAACTGATGTCTAGGAAATAGGAAACCACTCCTCTTGGTGATATGTGGGCACCCAGTTGCAGCACTGGGCTTAACTTTAGCTTTTATCCTGCAGCAACAATGGAAACACTTCTGAGGGATCAAGCCCCCCACTGACATCCACAACACTCAGCCCTCTGACTCTTCACCACTCCAGTTAGCCACAAGCAGGTAGAATGACAACTTACGAATGAGAGGCACACTGGCATTAGCCGTCCCTAGCTTGTTGGAGGCGACACATGTGTAGTTCCCGTAACGATCCTCTGTCATGTTGGTCACTGTGAGGACTGATCTGGAGCTGAGGCTCTTGATGTCGATGCCTTGACCCTTGATAATCCTGAAAACAGAACACAATCACACAACAAAATGAAGCTTTTATTTCTCACCTACGCACAAAGTGTCAGGGGGTGGCACGTGTCAAGGACGATACAAATGTTTGTCATCCTTTAGTGCATCTTCAGATTGTACAGTACTTCATCACCCTCTTCCACAGATCTATTTATCCCTTGGTCTGTCTTGGCTGCCTTGGAGAGATGCTCTGAAGGACTGAGGGGAGAGAGAAATGACCCAGAGGTGAACCAGCTGGGTGCCTCTTGACATGTTGTTCATCGTTTTGTTGCAGGTGCGGGGGGATTACAATAAATCCTGCTCCAGTTGTGCCTGGCATCTGTGCAGTGAAATTGACAAATGTTTAATTGTTTACTTTGGTGGTCGTGATGATCTTTAGCAGCCTGTACAGATTAAAATTCACTCTGTAACGGCATATGCTGTGCATCTTGATTGTGAGATTATCGTAGATATTACATCTGAGTGTGTTTTCATCAGTGTGGCTTCATATTTGGCATTATAAACCGTAAAAACCTCCAGAGAGGAGACATGTTTCTATCTTGGCCTTGCTGTGTCCACCCCCCGTGATCTCTAGCTTGGCGCGAGCTGCTCTGAGAGGCACTCTGAGTTGAAACACTATGTGTGACCTTATGTCCAGCAAATATCCACAAATCTGTTGTTCCCTCTCCCACGGCGACCTCCTCAAATGTTAGCTGAACATTCACTGATAATCTCGGCGGGTGTCTCGCCTCTTCACTAGTTCAACATCAAACTAGTCAATGCTCCCCTCTGTCACAGTGAAAGAAACCCTGCACAGACACATATAAACACTCACCCACTTCCATTCAAGAATGAGCACAGTGACACATCAAACGAATGATTTGCTTGTCAAAACGGTCACACTACTTCCGATAGAGACAAGCTGGCAGCAGCAGTGCACTGATGGTATGGCTGAATCAACACGGAACCAAAATAAGAAGTGGCCTTCCTTTCTCATACATACTAAATGGAGAAACAGAGTAGTCACAGGCAGTGTTAATGCCATACAGATGCTACACATGCTTTGTGCTTTAAGTCTTTATACTAATGTCCTTTTCATAATGAGGAGTGAATGAAGAAATCACCATTTAGCCATGTAAGAAGTCACAGGAAGAACAAGTCCTTGAATTAAGTAAAGACTAGAATCATGCCAACTTGCCTCCTTAGCAATTTGAATAAATTGAATCCACCCCATAATTACAATTAGCACAGTGTGAGCTGATGATTGAAATTGTGCTCACCAGGAGTGGGTAATGGGGGTAATTTGGTTTTTAAATTCAAGAACTGACACTTGAATCTAGACTGATTGATGTATGTGCCGTGGATGATTTAAGCCAGTTGGCAGCAAACATTTTATTAGGATGCAAGGTGAAGACAAGGAACAAATGACTCCTGCATTTATGTGGGCTCTCCCCGGAGGCCGGACGAATGGGAGGAACAGACAAATGCATTGTCTCTGGGAAAAAGAAAACAAATGAAAACCACACCTTTCTTATCACACTTTCTCGCTTACCCAAACAAAGTATGACCTAGTAATTGCCCAATAGACTCAGCATGGAAGATTTTAGTTCAGAGTCCTACTTTAAACACAGGTACACCCTGTGAACCTCAGCACTAGCAGTAACAAGAGTAAATAAATAAATAATAATTATCATTTTTTTACCCTTTAAATGCTTCCAGGAAAGGTTTGGTGGGTTATATTGCAAACAACCTCAAACAAACTGTTTTGTTTGAACTTCATGACATTTATTAGATTGTCCAGTGTGTAAAGATGTATCTACTTCATAATGACATGAGTAAACTGCCTAAATCACTTCATTTCACCTATACAACTGATCCGTATCTATATCATATTTAATCAATTTAGAGTTTGTATTAACAGCAAACTGGAGTGAAACAAAATTAGGCTTGGTGGTGAAATACTGAAGTACAGCCCAGATTTCCCATCATGCCTGGACTTAGTAGTGTATTAAGTTTGCTGCATTTTACTGCGGTGTCCCCTTTGTTGAATGTCACTTAAAGACTGCCATCACCGAGAGCTACTTTTTCTGTCTCTTGTTCCACACAGTTTGTTAGTATTAGCGGAAATGTGAGGTACATGTTATTCTGTCAATTGGTGAATCAATAAAAACGGATCTGTGACCCATTTTGGGAAACGCTGTTGTAAAGTAAAGTAATTAAGAAAAGTAAAGTGCAGCCACGTCAGTATCTGTTACTGTATGAATTAAATGCAAACATGTTTTCATTAAGTTCTAAAGAGCAAAAATGTATGTCAGTAGATAACTCAGAACAATAAAAGAAATGTGGCTGTTGAATAATAGACTGTTTTACAACTCTTAACCTGACACTGGAACAGCAATAGAGCCATGAAGTCATTGTACAACTGAAATGTGATGTAGATGCATCCAGCTGGACATCTGTGAGGCTGCCAATACACTTTATTATTGACAATTTGTACAATCAAACAGAGCTCACCTTTTCTCGCCCTTGTACCACTCGAATGTTGGAGAGGGCACAGCAGCTGCCTCGCACCTTAGCAGAGCTGTGCGTCCCAGACCGACTCCATGGCTTTTCATCTCATGGATAGATGGAGCAACTGGGGGAAACAAAGAGATAAGAGATGTTGGCAGGTTGCACATATCAGGCAAAAGAAACATCTAGGTTATCACCAGCGTAGGGACAAGCTAAAAGAGAACGCTTAAGTGATAATAAGACACAGAGCGCTGATGAAGGAGGGTTGTTGAACTTGAAAATGACAACCTCCGACATCCTGGTCAGTGCACACATTACATAGTGTAAACTCAACACTCAGAGCCTACAGAGGCGGAGCTGGGGAGGGGAGAGGCCATCTATCCCCAATGTTCGGAAAATGAAATGAATTGCACTGCATGGTGATAAATGGCTTAATGGAAGTTCAAAGACTCAATGGCACAGGCAGGTTCTGTGAATGCAAAATGAGGCTCCTTTCATGTGCTGAAATGTGGTGTAAATCTCTTTGCCAGTGTCATGAAGGCAGCTTTACATATGGACTGTTTCTGAAGCAGCCAGCCAGTCCTTTTGTACTTCAAATATTTACCCTGCTTATAGTAACACCGCCTTGAAGGAAATGAAATTAATGAATTGAAGTTATAAAGACTTATAACAATGGCATTTTGTTGAATACAGTATGAGGTTGGAGAAAGATGGCACTTTTACCATTCCCTGCGTCACTTAATGGGAATAAAAATGTTTCACTTTTTATTTGTAATTATTGGCCATTATCAGAGTAATTCTGAATTCATAAACTCTGGAAAGTAAACTAAATAAAATGACCCCATTTAAAAGACTAAGGACAAGCAGTGCTTGCTGTAAACAGCACTGTTCACTCACAGAACTGAATAAATACAGGGGTTCATACCCGCTGGTATTATCATGACAGGTTTCCTGCTTCTCCATTAATCAACAGTGGCAAGGAAACAGAGGAACCAATCATAATAAAAAAACAGAGCTCAATCTGACATTGTGTATTGTGTAAACTTGGCATGACTCCCTAAAGCCTGACAAATAATAAAACTGTTCTAAACACACAATCAGATGCACAGCCATCTGACATACAATACGAGCAAAATTACTTTGTGCCATTCATACAGATTCTGATTAAAAACCTATGAATCATGGAAGAAGCACACACTCTTAGGTCAATCCTGCAGCTAGTGGTAGAGTGCCCAGCCATGTCTGAGACTGAGATGTGGACTATTTATATCCCTGACAATGAGCCTTTAAGAGCGAGCTGTCAGTCAGAGCTATAGTGTATGCAGTGGAAGGGCTTGGCCAAGCGCCTCCGAACCTTTACTTCGAATTGCATTTGGATATGTTCCTAACTGATGACCTCAGTATGGACTGACACAGCTCTGGGCAGTGCAACCTCAACACAGTAAAAATCATACAAAAATTTAGTGGAATCAACAACTTTTTTCCTCGTTAACTTGACGTAAATATACATGTCTTATTCATTCAACTTGATTAAATTTAAAAATCAAATAAAAATTAAAAATTTTTAGTATTTATTTTCAGAACACTTCAGAACTTCTAAACACAAAGTCTTCTGACTTGAAATGATGAGTTGGTTGAATGTACTGCACAGAGTTCAATCAAGAGTTCTGCACAGGTTTAGTTTTGCGAAACTGCCCCTGCATACCAGAACCAACCCGATGTCCGCAATTATTTATAGCCCGCCTGGAACTGCTGATAGAAGTACCTTGATCAAACACACATACACAGTCACTCACTTGTCACTTGCCACTCACTTGTGTTCTGAAACTTTTTACAAGCAGCAAAGCCGCTGACAGCTTTATTCTTACAGTCTGATTGCACCAAATTTCTGCCAAACGTCAGACTTGGCCTTTGATAATGTATTGTTTTTCCCTTCATGCCATCCATTGTAGCTATTAGACAGCTTATGTTGCTGTTGTATTCAGATAGTGACATCCCAGGGTGTGCAGTCAAAGATTGTGTCATAGCCTTTAGGCTTGAGCTGTATAAAGGTATTACGGTATACCAGGGTATTAAGAAACCCTAATGGTGTGATGTTTAATAGCATCATAAATACAGATTCTTTCTATTAGGCTGATAGGGAGATGCTGTATTGCAGTGTGCAGCTTATGCCCCCCAGGGGTCAGCACAGCTACACATACAAGCATAGCTTTCATAAGAAGAAGAAACATGACGTTTTGAAGATGACGTTTCAGGACTAACTAATTAAAAAGAAGAAAAATACCTCTGCCCCTGTTTTGGATTATGTTGGATTCAGTCTTGATGATGAAGGTAAGCTTACAAACACCGCAGACTACTGACTGGTCAGACTAGTGTTTCATCGTAAGTGTGTAACTTGTGAGCATTACAGAAGGTGCAGACTAATTACTGTCTACAGTGACAGTTACCTATGAAGCTGTGTTGAGATGTGGGAAAGTTGAGCATTGAAGTTGTCATTCTGGCAGAATATGTACAGAGACGGCGCTGTAAATTTAGCTTCGTTTAGCTTTGAGTTTGTCAGTTAATACAGACTGCAGCTTTTTAAGACAGAAGTTGAACTCCTGCATGTGATTTCTCCAGGAAAAAAAATGCATTATTGTAGTGTATGTGTTATTTTATTGTTGTCAGCTGCCACCTGCCTGCCTGCAATTAGTTTATTACCTGTGCCCACACCAAACTGAATTTTTATAAACATACTTTTTACAAGTTATACAACATTTTTCCAGGTCAATCAGTGGCAATGGTTGGGCTGATGGACGATGCCATCGTCCATTGCGATGGCTGACAGTCATCGACCACAACCCTTTACCCTCCAACATAACATGGTTACATGGTAACATGGTTGCCTAAGTTCAGTTTTTGACATGTGGGAGAGAAAATAAACAAAAGCTGATGCTGCTGGTCAGGTCGCCGACCCACTGCAGGACTCAATCAACTCATTAAATTAAGTTTCTAAGGAAACATTGCTCGAGAGTTAAAACTTTCCTGAGACCCCTCACTTTTATAGTTTGAAGAAAACATGTATGTAGAAAACTTGCCTTATGTATCTAATACACTTTAAGCCCTATTGCTTCTTTTCACAATGATTTCAAGAATGAGAACCATGATGAAGGTTAGTAATGAATTCAGTCCCTACTTCCATACACTTGAAATTTAATAAATTCACTAGGAACAGTTTTTGTGCCATATTGGACAAAAGTGGCTCCAACAAGAGCAGCAGCTGCTGGAAGTTCTCGGTGTGAAATTGACTTTTCAAATTGAGAAAAATGTAAAAAGAAATCCAATGTGTTTGTAATGCTCATCTGTGTGACTGAATAGTTGTTGGTTCACCTTCGTATCTAAAGCTTATTAAAAGTGTTTACTCAAGTACAGCCGAATTAGTATAACATCTATTTAACAAGAAATGTTTATTTGCTTTGAATCATTACAAAATTAACTCATCTTTTCTTTTCAAATTCAGTCAACTAAAATTTTAAGGCAGCCTGGACACTTTTTAAAGTTAAACAAATTATTTTTACAGTGGAGTTACGAATTGGCATCACACTCCCCAAACTGCAAACATATTAATCCAATGTCTGAATAGTCTATTCCTACTGAATGAGATAGTTCTGATGTGTTTTTCAATGAAAGTAGCAACATGCTTCATCATGGCACATCTATTCATTTTTGTGAGATAGAGATATTATCAATGTCTGGGCTTCATTTTAATGAAGAGAATGCAATATGGGCCCAGCGTGTGCATGGTCTGTCTGCCAGCCTGTGAGAGGCCACATGGATAGATGAGGTGTGATGCAACCGATCCGTGCAAGGTGAAAAAGATACATGTGAGCATTTGTACATGTGGCGTATGATCATGTAGAAGAGGCACATTGAGGTGACAGTGCGCTCTGTGATGATGGATGCCCTTCCACCAACCTTCTTCCGCATCCTAATGAGCACAGTTGTATGACTAGTGTATGTAGATTTTCTGTCCTTGCATATGTGTGCCAATTATACCATAATTTTCCCGCTTCTGTGGCTGGGCTGAATAATCTGAAGGACTTGAGATAGGGAAGCAAGCGATGGGTTATGCTAAGGCTTTTCCTGTTCATATATCACTGTATGAAATGTTGGTTGCCATGCTGGGGGGTAATAAAAGACCTTGACTGGATGTCTGTGCAGGCTGTGTTTGTGGAGATACTTTCGACATGTGTAGGCTGGGGCGATAACAATAGCAACAGACACTTCATCAATAGCAATAACAAAATTGTTCAATAAAATGTTCAATAGTTTCTCCTAAATGCATTAAATGCCATGAAAGCACATTACAGTATGAATATACTCTGTCTCACAAACAACCTGTCATATCCCTTGATAATGAAGCCTGCTATAGGTGACACATAAACAGCCAATCATTTAACAGGTGTGTTGTTCAGCTGCTCTATCGACATGAGACACAACAAATGAAACATGAGTGAGAAAATGAGTGCAAACAGAGTATTTAATGTGTATCAAGGTGAGATCATTACTTATTTATTTTTATTTATTTATGTGTTTGTCATTGTTGTGCTAAAGGGAAAGTTTATCCCAAAATCCAAGATACATATTTTTCCCTCTGGCCTGTGGTGCTATTTATCTGTCGAGATTGTTTTGGAGTGAATTGCCCAGTTTTGGAGATCGGCCGTAGAGATGTCTGCCTTCTCTTTAATATCATGGGACTAAATGGCACACAGCTTCTGGTGCTCAAAGCGCCAAAAATATTTTTGCAAAACTCATGACCCTGTCATCATGACCCCGTTATTCAAGATGCTCCACAGACCTTGTTGTGAGCAATAGTTCCCATGTGAAACTGCTCTCAACAAGGTCTGTGGATTATCTCCAGTAATCGAGTCATGATTTCTGGGAAGAGACACTGGGGTCGACTTTTTCAAATGTGTCAAAGCCTGCTTTGTACCATAAGTACCATAAGTACCATTTAGTCCCATTATATTAGAGAGACGGCAGACATCGTCACAGCTAATATCTCCAAAACTTTGCAACTCACGCCAAAACTATCTAGATGGATAAATAGCACTACAGGCCAGTGGAAAAATATGTATTTTTTTATTCTGGGGCAAAGTGTCCCTGTAACATTAAGAATATAACCTGTGTGCAGTGTGCAAAATACTCGGTGGCAAGTGGGGGGTCCCCCCTACCTAGTGCTACAGCACTTAAGTCTTACACAGACTCAATATGCAAAATACAAGATTTGAGTCTAACCAATCTCACTTCAGAAACTTTTCTTCTTCTCCAAATCTGTTTAGACTTCACAGATAGCTTCAGATCTTCATCTATTTTAATCACAACCAGTATTAATGAAAATCACAGGACAGTGGGCAAAACAGTTGTCGGCCCCATCAGCATCTTTGCAGGAGAGCTGCAACAACCTGCAGCAAAGAATAAGAGGGTTACTTAAGGTTGAGATACACCAGGGTGTTTTGCATTTGACAATGTGCACCAGAGAGGAGCTGTATGATACTTAAAGAAAAGGAAGGGAACAAGGAGAGAAAATTGCAACAGTGCTCTACAGCACAGAAATATAAGCCAATAACAAGTATGACAAAATCAATGCAGTATGCCGACTGACAGAGGCTTAGTGAGTCCTCGTAATCCTCCATTGGTGTCATTGTGTGGGGCCATTGATTATCTGAAGGCTCTGAAAGCGCCAGGGTGACCTGGCTGTCGAGCTGTACAGATGCTAGGACAGTGGACATGGTGGTCCAGGCAAGTGTGTCAATACTTAAAACCTCACACATAGAGACAAGGTCTTTTATGTTAAACTTCAGAACACAAAGCCACTGCCAAATAGTCTCTCTAAATGTGCTTCTTTCATGTAGCTGTTGCATTTCCTTTTTGGAAGAGGGAGCATTTTGATGTGTTCCCTTTTATTTATTACCAACTGGATCACCCGTTGGCCAAAAAGAACACAGTGCCTTCTTCATTAGACTCAAAGGATTTCCTATTTTTGGTTAACCTGGATTACTGTCCTCTATTAGAAGTTGATTAAAATCCTGGCGAGCAAGATTAGATGAAAACAACAAAGGAATCAAGAAATAATTCTTTATATATATATATATATATATATATATATATATTTTACCATGTCGCACAGTGTGAGCACTACAGGCCATCCCTCCTGCTGGTATAACTATGAATATAAACCCAGATTTCTCATTTAATGAGCTGGTGTTGGACCAGGCATATGGATAATCTATCATCATCTATCATCTCTCACAAAAGTTTACCAGACTATACTAGTTTCTCTCAAATGAGCAGAATTTAAAAGTAGTTTGGGCCCAAGTAATACAACCACCACAACATTTTGGAACAAAGAAAAATATCTCACATAATTTTGTAGGTGGTCCAAAACGCCCTGATTTTATATGCATATCGATAATATCAAGTCTTTCCAATTTAAATCCTGGCACTGGGTTCTGTTAAGACAGATCACACCCATAAAATCCAGTCCAATCCGATAATTCCAATTTCAACTCGCTGGCATGTCCTATATCATCATATATTGTGCAATACACCATCAGGATTTGGAGAGTAATGCAAAGTAGTGCACTAAAAATCATGAAGGCCCAATAATCCAGGTAATTTAGTGTCTGGAGAATGCTGTGGTGGTGCTGTAAATCATGCCTGGAGTCATGGTGACTCCACCAGATGGGGGTGAGGGGTTGGGTCCAGGAATAGCACAGGCGCGGCAGAAAAATGGGTGCTGTAAGACCCTGCCGGGTGACAAATGGCCAGTTGTGGGTCGATCACAAACCAACTTCCATTACATCTGCATTATGCGAAGCTTGTCATCAAAACAAAGATGGTGTCTCTAATTGTACATCTCTACAAAGTGCATGAATACAAGCATGTTAATGATGAATAAAACGCTTGACCTTCTCTCCATCTAATATTAATGGACAGGGTTTGTTCAGAAAGCATCGCACCTTAATGTACAGGGCTTCACTGAGTCACATGCCTTAAGCAATCCTCATGTGACTATTAATGATTAATTGGTATGCTTCAAGACTGAATATGATTTATTTAGCTGAAAACTATTGTTTGCCAAGAGAACCCGGAGAACGCAGGCTTTTTAATTAAAAGATCAATTAATAACCCTACCTCTTCAGCCAGATTTGAAAATGAGTTTTCATTGCAATTAAGAAATGGACTCATCAGTGCATGACTTATCAGCTTACACACAGAGACACTGTTCCCCACTGCCATCTGTGGGCTTCATTGTCCTGTTTTTTGTCGGTCAGGAATGGTTCTGCTGCCAAGATTTATTAATTAATTAAGATTTCTATTCAGAACAGCTAGGGAACATTGTGTTCCTTCTTTTTATACAATGCAAGGCATATAAATAACCGGCTTAGTGTGCAGGACTGTGTGGCTCGACAGCACCAGGGATTCAATCTATTGTCTGAGTTTTACACTAAATGGTTTAAGGTACACAAATCCCCATCTATCTTAAACTACATTCATGAATGAGATAGTGGGTTTGCTCTGATAAAGACTGCACACCACCCAGGACTAGGGCTGGGACAATATACTCTCCAATACTATCACAATACTTGAGTGCTGCTTCAATATGTATTGTAAGTTTTGTGACTCGATATTGTGATTTATTGCGATTTTTGATTTTTATTTCAGTCTCATAATTGCTATGCTGCATATGAAGCCCCTTTTACACTGGACCTTTTTGTCCATGGATGTTAGTGTTTTTTTACACTAATATCCACTAAGATCTGGCATTTTTCTTCAATGGTAAAGGGTACAATCGACATTCACTCCCAGGTCAAATGCAGTACTCACAGGTGTTTATCGTTTCCAATTCTGATCAACAGAGATGTAAGCATGACATCTAGGTTGAAATGCTAATTTCCACTCCTTTTCTGTGGAGGCAAGGAAGGCTTGTTGCCTCTGTCAGTAACAAGTGCGACTCTTTTGCCTCTTTTCCATACATTAGTGCTGCTTGGCTTTATTCGGTTTGCACCCATTTGAAGGTATGTATTTAACTGATGACCACTCGTCTTTAATCAAGTGGCTGAACCTTCAAAAAGCATTTTATTTCCTATATTTTTTTCATAATAAATGTTGTTATTTTGCTAGCTAAAAGCTTTTATTATGAAGCAGCAAAATCAGGAAATGTTTGGTTTTCATCAGCAGTAACTTTACATGACTCCTAATAGCTGAACGTGAACATATAAAGCAGACAACTGAAGGCGAAAACACACTAAAGGCATCTGATGCTTGCGTTTTGAAGTACACCCATTGTTCTAAATGGCAGAACGCGCACTGAAAAAAATACATATGTATATATGTATATATGTACACACATATACATATATAAAGTAGCAAATAAAAGAGTAGCAAAACGAATTAGCAATGGGAAGTCAGGAGCTATTAGTGCATTTCCACAAATCAAAAAGTATGCCCAAAAGTATAAGCACACATGTCATTATGTGTTAGCATTGAGCTAGTGGACTAAGCACTAGCTACTTCTTTAAAAAATATTTATATTCAGAAATCGTAAAAACACAAAAAACATGAAAGAAACAATCACAACACTGAAGAGAATCAATCTTTTCTCCCACCCTGAGGACACATGGAAATATCAAGTGAGCTCAGTAAGTGACCATTGGCTGTGTAAACAAACAAAACATCAATTTTTATCGATATTTGTAAGCCTGGCATGTTAAAGGCATCCGCCTTCTATCAACATTATGAAGTTATTTTCATCAGTCACAAAAAAATATCAGACCAAGCTAAAAGATGTAGTTGCTGTGTGTGTCAATCTGTTTTGAAGTGGGACCAGCAAGAACATTTATTCTGCAGAAGATCGAGATTCTGCTCGCTTATTCATGCCCCACATGCAGCATGGAATCCAAATAGCAATCAAGACGAGAGCTTTGGAGAGATGTAGAGAGATGGATTTACATCCAAACAGCTCGAGGGTACTGGCTTTAACTCTACTTAGGATTGGATCAGAATCCAATTCTAGGAAGCCTTCTCTTTTGAATTGTAAGTCACAGTATTTCAATGGATACTGCAAACTGTCGACAAATGCTCAACTGAGACTCTGTGCCTGATGTTAAAATACTCCCAATAATAGATTTCATTCAACTGTGGAATGAACATTCATTCTACCTTTGATCCACCAGTGCAATCCACCGCTGCTGCACTGAGGCAGATCTGGACACAAACACACACACACAGTTTATGTGGTAGAACATGCATTTTATCAAATGTAAATTGGGCGCATGCAAATGTTATACTGTATAATGATTAAAAAAATGCTAACACTGTGCAAACATGCGCCCATTCGACAAATAGCTGTTTAGTTTCTTGTCATTACTTGACATTGTAATGTTGGACGGTCAAGAATGTCTGCCTTCTGACCATAAGTAAACAAGTTTAGCCTCTTATTTATTGTAGATGGTCATGACTCCCCCGAACAACTCTGTCAGGGCAGTGAGAGGAGCATGTTGTGGGTGTATCTGGCAGGGCAGGGCTTGAATCCCAAACAGGCCCAGATGACGGGGGCTTTAGAGGGAAAGGCAGGGTTGGAGCAAACAAAAGACAAGGTGATGTAAAGAATTTGAAGTATTCACAGTATGGCCGCTGCATTTCAATTATGGCCAGAAATCTGTCAATACCATGGCTGTAATTGCTTACAGCAGTTCTAATGTGCATGCTCATAATTAATTAAAAATGATCACAGTTTTGTTGGCCAATTACTGTAAGCAGGAGAGAAAGTGAGGTGCTCTTCTTTTTATAAACACGGACATGGTGAATATGTGAGCAGAATTCACAGCTGCAGGGTACTGGAGGAGGAAGGAGGCGTACAAATGGCTGGCAAACTCGGAAGCACACAGGGCACAGCTTCACTCTGCAAAGCAAGTGAAACCTCGCCATGAAAGAAAACAAGTGATGTTGAAGAAGAGGGAGAGACGCCTGCGCTGGTTTAAACCTGAACCCTACATCAAGATAGGAGGGAGCAAGATCATGACAACTCTCCAAGCAAACAGCAAGGAAGAAATTCTAAAAACAATATTAAATCGAGTCTGTCAGCGGCACCCAATAAAACGTCCAGATGTGTGCCAAGGACAATGATATTGTATCAAAATGGGCAGCTTGGATTATTCCATGTGGGGCTGTATGAGGCACTTATTGATAGTCGTGTACTAGCTACAGCATTTTAAAATTTATTTTATATATTTGTGCCCTCCCTTTATCTCCAAAACTAAATAAATAATACAAACAATATCAATACCAATAAGCCACAATACAGAACCAAAACTTAGGTTTATTAGCATACTTTTAAAGAGTAAAATAAATCATAAGGTAAATAAATAAATGAATACAAAGAAAGAAAAAACAAGGAAAAAACTAAACATATATATGTACATAAATATATACTAAAAACAGGCTTTATCAGGTGACATTTACTGTATATAATGTGTGAGATCAGTCCTTTGTCATCGTCTTTTCATCTGTTAACATTATGCAGGAATAGGCTCTATCTTGTCTTGGTGTCCTGAGAGTCAAGATATGACTCATTCAGAACTTGCTATGTTGGACATTAGTTCTAGTGCTCAAAAGATGAAGGCGTGACCATTTCCCACTGTCGCACAATTATTCTGCATCCTGTTAACATGGCCATTTGGCATCACAACGTGTTCTAGGGATAATATACAACATACATAAGGCTGGGCTTTTGGTTAGAAAGATATTTGTAAAAGATATTATTCTACCCCATAAGTTCTTTACCATATCACAGTGATACAGGATGTGTACCACTGTTTCATTTTCATTATGCCAACATAAATCATCATCTCTTAGTTTGAGTCTAGCCATTCTGTTTGGGGTCCAGTGGGAGGATTTTAACGGTGGTGAAGCATTCATCAGTTTAAGTGTATGCTATATTTAGAATATTTCCACGGCTTTACTTTGCCGCCAGACAGCCTTTTCTGATGGGAAACAGCTGTTATATGAGCAAAATACTGCTATCTCCAAACCAACCAAACTCCATAGGTGAAGTCAGTAACTTTACCATGTAGAACATGGGAGCTGTTGGTCTACCACTGTCTTGATATGTTAGCTTGTTTGTATTGTGTGACTTCAATGAATCTGAAATATTCTTTTAAACACCTAGGTCACACAGTAACACAAACAAAATAACATATTGAGATAGTGGTAGACCACCAACTCCCATGTTGTACGAAGTAAAACTACTGATTTTACCTTGGTCGGTTTGGTGGTTTTAGGGAGAGTGATATTAGGCCTAGACATATAACAGCAGTTTTTCATCAGAAAAGGTTGTTTGAAGTAAAGCAGTGAAAATATATCACACACTTAAACTGATATTGCATTTTTTGTAGACTTTTTTTAAGTGGCTAAAATACATTTTGCTGCTGACCCTGTCCACAGCGGTTCATTGCTTAGCTTCAGTGCTGGTACTCCTCTATGCTTCTTCAAAGTGGGGGTGTGCAAACCACCATCTACTGTAAATAATACACTGACTCTGAATAAGCACCTCATACAACCCCACTTCAAATAATCTGAACTATACCTTGAAGGAGAGGTGCTAGGAGTCTGAATACGCATTACATAACCAGTGGCTTCATATAAAAAAATTTTAAAAGAGAGACAGATACTGTGAAAAAGCCAGGGTCTTCCTACTTCCACATCAATAATTCACTCATCTGTGGTGCGAACATTGCATCAACTCATCTGTCTCCTTTACACATTTATTTCCTGCAAATTGACTTGTGGCAGGTTTGTGATTATTACATGGACGGTAAGAGACGATCAGAACATCTGGCGTGGTTACAAACGGCTTTAGTTGAAGCATCTGAAACCGTGACGAGCAAATAAAATGTAGCACGACAAGACAGTTGGTTGTCTGTGTACTTTCCACGTTCGACTAAAGTTTGAGCAAAGTGTCAAGATCCATCTTGCAACATGATGGCGTTGAAACTCTGTAGTGTCACTCATTCGATAAGGAGTGAGAGCAGACAGCTCTCTCTGGAGGGGCAGCGCTTTCTACACTACAGAGGAAGGTCAGACACCTTTGATTTCCCAGCTTGAAAAAGAAACAGGTTTTTTGTTATTGTTTTATCTGTATGTCGTTAGTAATTGTTCTACAACGAGGTGGCTTCATTAATTAATCAAACACCGGCTTTTTATCTCAGGCGGAGGTTTTCCACGGTTATTTCCTTCTCATTCATCCCTCCGACTCAGCCAGCTAGATGTGATATTTATGCCTTTGAGTCACACTGTGCAGTGAGAATTTCAGCCAATAACGGCACCCACCTGCAGTGAAGATGAATATGTAAATTTGAAAAGTGGGTCAGAGATCAAATTTCATCAGGTAAAAATCACTGCTGAAATATCCTTTCGCCAAGCAGGGCTTTTCAGCCAATCTGATTCTAGCATGACCTTCTGGATGACTGCCATCATTCCAGTTTAGCTCATAAAAGTATTCAGTTCATTCATTCATCACCGGAAGTATAAAGACAAGAGACACAGAAAGGCCAGTAATCTAATTAAAGATATCTGATTGAAGTGTTTTCTGAGCCTTAGAGGAATTCAAGCAGAGGTTACACATGTACTGGACTTAGCAGCAAAATGACAATACCGCCAACCTTGTGCCTCTAACTCATCATATCATAGAGAGCCAAATGGCAGGCTTAGTGTTAGCGAAGGCCTGGTGTTATTATGCTAGAGCTTAATTTTGTTTTCATTACTTTGGTTTGCTTATTTTAATTAGTGGCCTTAATCTGCAATTAGCCCAGAGGTCAACTATACTCTTAGGTTTAAAAAAAAGAGGAATTGTTTTGAAAGCAGAGAGAATTTGTTTGGACATGTATTTAATTAGACTGTTAACCCATGAAATGTCAGTGTCACTCACTCCTATGCCGTCTTGTTAGAACGATAAAAGAGAAATGGTGCAGTCATGACTGATTGATGTTAATGACTTAATTTAATTGAACTGCTTCTAACAAGAAGGATACTCTGAGGATAAATGTTGATACTCTGATGGGGTCAAGGCAAACTGTTATCAGAGATGGGCACAAATAGATCAAAAAGGATCTGGTTACAAATTAACAATACCTGCTTCTCAAATGAATCAAAATACAAACCGGTTTGGAAAATAATAATTTAATTAAAATCAAGTAATGTGTAATTTGAGAATACAAAAATGCATTTAATACAATACTAATATTATCACATTTAAGGCATTTTGTAGCCTTAGTGTGGGTCTGACCTTAACCAAAACCCACATCATCATGGCTGTATAAGAGAACTGGATACAGCATTGAGAGCAGCAAACAGCTCACTATTGTAAAGAAATTACACACATGAATAAATACTACACATGCTCTTTAGGCCAGAGTGGCAGACTTCCAACAGCTGAGCTGGCTAATTTCTGGTTTGGTCCTCCGCTAACTTAAAAGGAAAAAAATATATTTAAGTGTGCAACTCTTCAAGATGGATAAAATTCATTTCACAGGGGTTGTGATGTTCAAAAAATGCATGTACCATTTTACAGCCCCTTATTTCAAAATGTAAGTCTATAGGAAAAAATCTTTTTGAGCCCCAGTGCATCATGTGACGCTGTCATTACACGGTTAAACTGGCTTCAAAGTTTGGTGCACATCCTGGGGGCTTGCTCTGCATTGAAAAGACAAGCTCTGCTCAGATTTGAAGTGGCCAATCAGGATATCTTGGAGGTGGAAGGCAGCAAATTTAGGGATGCATGCTGGGAGGTTTCAAGCCAGTGAGTATATTTGCCAGTTCTGGAGCACATGTTTTCAAATTGCTCATTTCTTGTTTTTGTTCTTCTGTTTTATGTTAGTGTCATTCAGTAAGCTTGTCTTATCATGCAATATCTGTCCATTTTTTTGATTACATGATTTTATTTTAGGGTAAATTTGCACCAAACACACAAGAAGATTCTTTATTCATGGTATCAAAAAGAAGACAAATATAGTTCACAATGAGCGTGTTACTGGACCCACATAACATTTCACCTGATTAACTTACATTTAGTCAAAGACAGTGATTGGGCTAATTGTTGTACAACGTTTTTTATACGGTTTAAACCTGGGAATAAAAATGTTTTATTAAATAATGAATTTTAAGTATTTCAAACACACAAATACATGCTCTTAAAGTATTCCATTACAAATTCCATCTTATTTTTTCTGCCCAGCAAAATACAAATGACAAAATACTCAAAAGTAATTAAATATGTATTTTAAATACATGTAACTGTAACACTGCCCATTATTGACCATTATAGCCTTAGCCTACAATCATAACAGCCAATGAAACCTGAAGAAATTTCAAAAAAAGGGAGAATACTAGTCCTATTTTCTGTCACCACGCTGTGTGTATGTTAAAAATCTTTTAAATGGCACATTTCACTTTCTTGACTGACAGAATAAAACACCTGCAGAATCTCCCAGGAGAACCTTTACAAAGTTGAGTGGCTGATTTTGTCAGCTGAGTAAAACAGCTGCATGAACATGTGCCCGTGCAGTGTAAATTTTTTTAATAAAGTTCATTTCTTGCTTCTTGCTATGTAATTATCCTCTCTTGTTTGAGTTTCACTGTCAGTTAACGTCTTAATCTTGCTTCAGAAGTTGGCATACTGAGCCCTCATCAATACCCCTGCGCTCCTGGGCGCTCGGTGAATATAGCTTGATGTGTGACAGTCGAGCATGAATGATACAGCACATTGGGATATGGTCCAAATGCTTCTCTTTTTCCTTCACAGAGGGAGAACTGCACCAGGGTGGAGAAGAGGCAGTGAAGAGTGGCCACCAGCTGGCTTAGGTTCTGCCTGCTGTGGCCATATCAGCCGCTCCAAAGGACGACTCTAATTCATTTATTTTGCCC
Organism: Lutjanus campechanus; assembly: GCA_027495735.1. NCBI lineage: Eukaryota > Metazoa > Chordata > Actinopteri > Lutjaniformes > Lutjanidae > Lutjanus > Lutjanus campechanus. The sequence continues at coordinate 14,848 of JAJHUR010094419.1, read as the reverse complement.
CCTTATCTTTGAAAATGAGCCCATCTGACACCAGTCTCCATGAAGGGAGAAGAGGTATGAGTCATGAGAAATACATGCATTTAAAAAAAAAACTATTTACAAAATATTATAAGAGCTGAAACACTGACTATTTAAATTTACATGACATGAGGTAGTAAAGTTAAGATTTTTTTTAAAGCCACCCCTTGTTGCTATTTGAAGATGTCGACAACCAAAGTGGCTTTGTGCTGCTTTAATGTCAGCAGCATGTTTTGTTTATGCAGGTCTCATAGTTGCACGGCACTTCGAATGCTAAACAGCTGCAATAAAACACGGGACCTTTCATGTGTGAGGTGCTTGTGAGGCCAGAAAAGTCTGAGTCTATGGAGCTACTTGTTGGCCATAGCTCAAACATGGTGTCAGACATTATGAAATATTTATGAATTAAGTGGGAAGGAGCTGATTTACACTTTGTGGAAACACAGACTGCCCCATCACCTCGGCTAAACTAATTACTGCAGACAAATTTTGAATCAAAACTTGTCAGAACGGCATGGCAAATGTGTCACCTAACTACCAGAGAGCTTCCTGTCAACACTGTCTGATAAAATATGTACAGTATCTTTAATGATAATGATTTTACATACATTTAAAGGACCAGTGTGTAGGATTTAGTGGCATCTAGCAGTGATATTGCAGATTGCAACCACCTGAATATCATTCCTCTCACTCTCTCCTTCCAAACATGTAGGAGCAGAAACGGTGGCAAAAACACAAAAGGCCTTCTCTAGAGCCAGTGTTTGTTTTGTCCATTCTGACCGACTGTAGAAACATGGCTGTGCAACATGGTGGACTCTGTGTTAGAGGATATAATCTGTGCTGGGAGGGTTACTTTTAAAATGTTTTTTTCACAACAGATTACTAAATATATGTCCTGAAATGTAATTTGTGCTGTGTTGCTTTAGATTACTCAAATTAAGTAAAAAATATTCTGGAATGGAATGGACTTGAAATCTACTGGTTATACTGAAATCCTCTTCAATGGGCCGAATAAAAATAAAGACTGTATATATCTGTGTGTATACTCATGTTGACGTGTTACTATACTGGATTGGAATTCTGGTATAATTTCCATCCAGAGTCGGGGGCAGTGTTAAAAAAGAGTTAAACTATTAAACTATTTTGACAATCAATTAATTGTTAATTTTCATGTTAAATGGCAGAAATGGCTGTTTTCAGCCTCTAGAACACAGAGATTCCCTGATTTTCTTCATTTATTATAATATTTTTGACAAAATGAGACATTTAAAGACATCATCTTGGACAAGTTTTAGACATTTTGTACATGCTGCAGCCTGAGATTACACATGACAATTGACTTAAATGTCTGTTGTTATTTGAGAACCACTAATAAATGAAACAACTGATGTTGAACCCTGCATATTCTCCCAGTAAATACCTTTAAATCTTACACAGTGGACTTTTAAGAACTTCAAGCTACTTTATGGGCTGTGATATTTCTCCTACCCCTCTGATTCATTAAATCCTTTTAAAACCAATTTGACAATTATTGTCATCGATCTTGCAACATGCTGTTTTACTTAGTTCCTGAAAAGAAAGACTTTGGAGATAATGGTTTCCAATGGGCATTGACTCTTACAGTCTTATGTCAGTGTATTCACTCAGGATCCTGCTGCCGCTTTTGATAAAAGTATCCAACAAATTGTCTATATTTTATATATAATAATCCATAGCATTTCCATAAAAAGACCTGTGGTATAGACCTATTGCAATTAGGCTTGGTGTGATACAGAGCCACAATTATTCAGTCCAGAAGGCAGAAATAATGTGTGAGAGTTTTAAAAGCCTATACAGTAACCTCCTTTGTATTAGGCACAATTTTCTATGTCTGAAGTGAAGCAATTTAATCTGTACTATACCTAAAGGATTATGTAAAATATAATATTAAGCACAAATCATAAATAGTTTTCATGAACCAATTTACAAACCATTAAAAATGATTAATGGAGTCTACAAAAGATATCTGGACAATTCTCCTCTGTGGCACGCGTCAAAAATAAAGAATGAGTAACTGGTCAATGACAGGAACGACTCTGTCGCTCTGTCAGCTTCAGATAACTCCGGGCAAATACTGTCGTAACACTTGACGAACTACAGCACACTCCCACCCAAAGTATCGCTCCAGTGCTCAAGCTCTGGTGACTTTGTCTGACAGCAAAGGAAAGTCCTGCTAATCAATTCACTCGGTGTGGACACTAAATGCACATACCCCCCGCCGCCTCGCTTTAAAATTCGGCGTCGGATGATGACACGCCTTATCAATCACTGTGAATATCTCCTTTGTGCTGTAACATACAGACAGTGCCAGTTGTCAAAGCACTTTTCAGCCTTGAACCCATGATGTCTCAGTCATGCTATAAATAACTGGCCTCTAAAACTCCATTCAGACCCAGCTCATTAGAGGCAGGCATTACACAGAAATAATGGCCACACGACTTTGTTCTATAACGAAGCCAGAATGAAAGATGTCTTAACATAGAGAGGTGGAAATACAGTTCAAGCATTATTGGACTCAAAAGTTATGTAAAAAATTGAATTAGCCAAATCTGTGCATGAAATATTTCTGAAAACTTGAATCAGAAAACTTGCATGATTTATTTTCAGGATATGACTCAGTAACTGGGCCAGGAGGAGCCTTTTTTTTCCTTCACTCTTCTTCCTCCCCTCCTCTCCGCCCCTGCCTCTGTGGCCGACTGCCTGATAAGCTTTGCCAAAAGTGAGATTTAGTATGGGGCATCTACGCAGAAAAACCTCCATGAATAACAGTGAAGTAAAGGAGCTCTTTTAAAAAGAGAGGGAATAGCAATAATTGTCAAGCACCCATTCCTGCTCATACTTACGAGTGGTGATTTCCATGTGACCACGACAGCTAGAGCCCAGTATCATTCATTAATGCCCCGGCTCCTCATTACTGTCTCCTCACACTTTTGAAAGACTCATTACCTGCATAATGGAATAGTGCTTAGAACAGTCAGACCTTTCCTTAGTGTGAATTAATCACCTACATGCACAGACAAAAAGGGAATTCTCACATTAAATATTAAGAAACTTTAAGCTTTATACTTTTTCAAACTTCTGGAAGGTGTACTTTCTTGAGGTGCACCGTCAGGGACATGACACCGGTATCATTGAAGCCTGCCCCCGTGTCTTTCATGAGTCTGCAAGACCAGCATGGAAAAAACAGGGAAGGAGGGAAGAAGAAAGAGATATACTTACAGTTGACTGTGACTTTTACTGTTTTGGTGTCAGGAGAGGCGATGTCATTTAAAGCGCTGCATTCGTAGTCTCCAGCCTGGTCCCTTGTGATGCCAGTGATGTTAAGATATTCGCCACTGTCATACTTCCTGGCTGGAAATAGAAAAATGGAGGCAAAGTACTTACACTGTGTCCACAAAGAATACAAACACAGCACACAAACAGAAACACACACACATTCAGAATATAAATAAATAGCTCCAGGCTCTCTGTAGCCTATAGTTAGCATGTGGAAAAACCCTCATTTGCAATAAATAGCTTTCAGGTTTAAGCCAAGATGCGATTAGGTATTGTACTGAACTCCTGATTACCTCTCTTCTCTCCTAAAATAGCAGCGGGTTAGCAGTGCATTGATACGTTCATATTGATATAGTGGCAGGAAATGAAATAATGGTGTATTCCCAGTCATCCACTCATCATTTGCTCAACTCCTCACTATGCAGTTAGAGCTACTTCCTGGAAGACAGACAAATTCGATGGCTCAATGCACATGTCAGTGCTTTATAGTTAGCTAACGGTGCCAAAGACAGTAGCAGCAAAGCACCATGACTGACATATTAGCACGGGCGGAATGCACCTAAAAAGCCGCAGGGAGTACAATCCACACAAACATGTCCACTCCAATCAGCAAAATACACATTAAAGTACTATATATTACCATTGTTAGAGGTGACACGTGATTGATATTTTTTTTGGTAAACATGTTGCAAGTAAGAACTGAAAGTATGATATCTGGAAAGAAGCAGTAATGAGATACAGTATGGTGTCAAGTATAATTAAGTGAGAATAATCAAGACTTGACACACAATTTTATCCAGAACATAAGCGCAAATCAAATTTGTCTGAATCAACAGCGCCAGGGGTCTTAGCATGTGTTTGCCACGCATTATAATAGAACTGCAATGAAGACACTAAAGAAAATAAATCAGAACGAATGTAAATGTAGCATAATTAAATCTCTGATATTAACAAAAAAATTAAGCTTGTATCTTTACATGAATATATCTATTTTTGACAGTAATCTGCATCTGTTCAAAACACAGGACACAAAAAACAAAAGACACTGTTTTTTTCCTTAAGACGTATTTACATTATCCTAGCCAATCCTTTTAGGCTTCCAGAATATTTTTCTTATTGTTTTTCCCCATTTGGAAATTTAAACTACGGCACCACAGCTGCTCAGATAATCAACGATGTCCGTAAAAAGTCAACCTGAAACTTTGTAGCTAAACCAAAGATAGTCCAGCTAAACTAACCAAAGCATAGAAGTTGAAGCCTGGTGACTGGCTGTTTGTTGGGGCAATGCACAGCTTCTAACACTGTTCTGTGCACACAGTCTTGTACCTTTGGCTTTTCTAAGATGAGTCTGAATCATTTTAACACAGTTGTTATTTGTTGGTGCTCAACTGGAGAGTTACCTGCCCATCGACTTGTTAAAAAGTCTAACCCTTCAGTGACCTTTCATCTAGCACCGACTACTCTCAGGTGGAAATGTACAAACTCCATCCCCCAAGTATCAGTGTTATGTAGGGCCCATGCAAATGTTTACCAAAGTAAATGATAAACTATTTGAAATTATATTGTCTGCCCTCATCAATAGGATTGCCAGGAATTAAAGTTTTTATTTGTCATCTATGTTAGAAAACTGTAACTTTGAGTTTTAGGATGTTGATCATATAAAACAAGCAATATGAATACATCACTTTGGGTTGTGGGAAATAATAACAGGCTTTTTAAAAGTATTTCACTAACATTTAATGGACAAAACAAGTTATTGATTAATCAGCATTCAAAATAATCATTAAGTGCATCCCTAGTTTTCATATCATACCTTGGTAGTCTTGGTAATGACAGTCATTAGGCTGTGCAGCTGATCACAAGTATTAAGCATTTGTATTCATCATGGCTGTGTAAGTTATCATACATAATTGATTACTTCTTAGTTTAGATAGATAGATAGAAAGATAGATATGAAATTGTGAATACTAACACTGAAGCCAATTTGACTGGGTGTGCTTGTGTAATAAATGATTATAGGATCTCAGCAGGTAACACTATGTGTATTAGAGCAACTGTGGCAGATTCTCCCCTGACCAGAATTAATTTCCAACCCAGTTGTGCTCAGTGTGAAATCTATTTATACACAACTTTTCGGGGAGGTAATGGTGGTTTGGGATGGAAGGTGTGTGGATGCTTTTGGAAGCATGGGGATCAAACAGAGTGCACAATCAAGCAAAACTGAGCCCAACATACTGTTCAGAATACCACAGAGACCCGCCACTGACTCAGCAATATCTCATAAAAGAGGAGCCAGAATCAAGACAATCCACGCTTCAGGAGTGGAAATACTGCCATTCTGTGCTGCCAATCTCCCCTGCAAGTGAGCTGAATACTTATATAATGCCACTTCCTTATTCTGCAACCCTGGTGGCTTTTTATCTTCTAGCTGCTATGTCAAAAAACTTGAAACTGAAGGCATTGTCGATAATGAGCTTTCCCGTCTCTTCTCACACTGTTGTGGTGGCAACAATGAAGTCTTGGCAAAGATATTGGTGGCTACACAAACAACAGCAAAGGGAAGAAAAATGTTTGAAAAACTGATCCATAAACAAGCACCGGATGTGTCTGGAAAACAGAACCGTTAATATGCCAAGAGTGCACAGGGACGGAGACACAACACAAAAGGCTCTATTTTTGCGGCGGTGAACGGCTCATGGCTGGGCTGTGCACCAGTAAAGAGGATTTTTTTTTTTGTTAGGTGCACTTTTTTTTAAAACTTAAACCCACTGATGGATGTACAGTACAGAGTGTGTCAGCATAGTGATCAAATTGTGAAGTGCAGTTTGATGTCAAAAGACAAGGCTAACATTCTCTTATTCTCGGCCTTGTATCTCTGACTTTACCAAAGTGATGTGTACATAAACAGACATACCTACACTCTGAGTAAACAGTATACTGGGAAATTTTACTTTGGTTTACTTTTTTTCAAAGCAGGAGACCACTGATTTAGACATACACATTCACAGAGTTTGAGGTCTCTACAAAGAAGGGGCAGAGGGGTTGTTTAGTTGAATATGTTAGTCTTGTCTGCCTGACTAGCTACAGGGCTTGGGGGGTGGGTGGTATCAATAAATACAGAATCAAAAGAATGATTCATGACTCGGATTGCTAGTTGCTGGTGAACCAAACAAACTGCAAATTAGTCTGACAATGCCAGGCTAACATATTGCACATTTAATGTGCAATAAATTAATAAATTGAAATTATATTCAACTTAAACAGTTTGGTTTATGTGTGAATATTCTCGCTGTAGCGTCAGTGCAAGTCATCGCCTGTGGAGTAGCCCCACTGAGACCTATAGCCTGAGTAATATAACTAGAATTACAGCTATGACAGATGCAGAGGGGATGGATATTATCTGTTTCACTGAATAAGTAGGTCTCCTGCTATGCTAGACTACATCCGCAGCCAGCTCCTGATAAAATTTACCCCTGATAAAAGGCACAAAGACAAAAACAATGCAAAACAACAGTGAAACAAGTGTTTTAAAAGAGGAATGGACAGAGAAGTATGTGTTTATCTTAGTGGCCAGCTGTCTTTCTTGCAACACAAGTGAGTACAAAATTATACTGTTAGAAAATAATGTAATCACACGGTCATTTGTGTTTGTGAGAGGGAAATCTCCTTTGGTTGAATAATACTGTGGAATTAAATGTGTGTTTAAAATAAAGAGCGTTTTATTTATCATGTTATTTAACTGTTGATTAGACGTAATTTCAACACCAAGCGCTGTCCATATTATGACCTTTTATAAAGCCTTGAGAACGAGGCACAGAACGAGGCATGGCATCAGTTTGCGCTCCACATGGTATTCAGAATTAATGTAATTTATATTGACATTTAAATCCTCCTTACATTTACATCTCCACAGCAGACATCTGAAATAGGCTTGAATGTCTGATGTTGTGAAATGGGAGTAAAGTTCAGATTAAATAGAGGTGAGGCAATTTTCATTTTCATCATTTTGGTTTGCTTTTTGTCGCATTTGTCTTTCAGGGATGAAATAAAGCATCATTTGGTCTCACACTGAGCCTCCCATAAATCCAACTGTTTCATAGCTGTGCTTTGTATCTGTGCTCACAAAGTTACCAAATTCATTCTGTTGGCTATGTGCATCTGTACTAGCAATCCATAAAACCGGATTTTTTCCTATATCCAATTTTTTGCAACTTATTTTGACCGATTTCTGATACTGATATCTGCTAGAACTGGGCGATATCTTAAAAATTTCCAACTGGCCATCATCAGCCCATCCACTGGCGATTGGCGATATATTATTTCAAATGGTGACTTTGCTAACCATTTAGACACTAAAAAAAACTAAAAAACTTTAAAAAAAAACACTGCATACATTCTCATATTGTGGAAGCATAACTAAAGCGTCATCTTTTCAGCAGAAATATTAGCATTTTGAGCCAATACCAACAATCATTTTAAAGCCAATATCTGCCAATACCGATGACGTGCCAATAATATTGTCCACCCCTAATCTGTACCACATACCACTGACTTTCATAACACACCACTGATGCACTGAGGGAGAGCAGGATGAACATGTACAGTAGCTTGTATGTATGTCACTCATATGCTGCAACTAAGTTATTTTCATAGTGTATTAGTCAGTCGATTATATTCTTGATTAATAGATAATAGTTGTTTACCTATAAAATGTCAGAAAACGGTGAAAAACGCAGATCAGTTTTTCCCAGAACCGAAGATGTCCTCAAATGGAATGTCTTGTTTATCCCACAACTCAAAGATATTCAGTTTACTGTCATAAAGGAGTAAAGAACCCAAAAAATACTCACACTTAAGAAGCCGGAATTAGAGAATTTTGACTTTTCTCTTCAAAAAATTGCAGATTAATTAATGATTAATTAGTTGGCGATTAATTTAATGATCAATAAATAATCTATTAGTCATTGCAGCTCTACTCGTGTCCAATGTACATGACAAATATAATCAGATGTATTCATTTCAATGGATGTCTACACAGTTGCAAACACAGCTTCTATGGATTTTTGTCAACCATTAGCGGTTCCACTGTGTCCAGCTTGTTTACTGCAAACAATGATCAATGCTAGAAATCATAGAACCATCACAGCTTTTATGGTGAAGCACTGTGACATCTACTCCAGAAGGGTGCTATATAAATAAACTTTTTTTTACTGACTTGTAAAAGAACTACAGACTTTCAAAGGATTTTATATCTCAGTGCCCTGTGTAGATTTTCCCCCTCACACACCAAGTAACTTCCTAACATGGTTGACCTATACACTGCCCTTAAATGCACGGCTCCATTGTATTTCACTGTAATGGGGAATTATGATACGCAGGAGGTGGAAATCCACTGTGGGCACTTGTGTCTTTTACTGGGGCAATGAAATCAAAAGTGCTGACCCATGAGGCCAAGTATGCTTGATGCTTCCAATACCATTTACCAAATGATTGAATCAAATACAGAGGTTTAAACTGGAAAGCACAAGAACTTTTTGCCACATCCTGAGGGAAGTTGGTTGCAGAGGGCATTTTAAAGCAGTGAAACAAATGTCCAAAAACAATAAACGTCAAATAAAAATGAAACTTTTGTCATTTTGTATGAGATGGCTGTGTAGGCATGGTATGATGAGAAAAAAAGGCTTTCCTCCCTTCTGCCTAACAGTGTTGCACAGACCCTCTGTGTACAAATATTTTCATGGGCAACAGGAGCTTGGATGCCACTGACTACAATTTTGAAAGGCACCAATATTATTTCTAAGCCTTTACTTTTGTGCTCTACTTTTGCGCTCTGAAATATAAAATCGGGTTGGTGCTGCTGCTCAGGAGAAATGCAAGTGCAAAGGGCATTTTTTCTGGCTTTAGTTGACAGAAATGCACACACAAACTCCCCACATGTTGAGAGTGGTTTATCTGATTTTGAGTTGAGCACTGTGATACACCTGATGTATTTTTTTTTAAACATTACAATTATAAAACAACTTTAATGCTGTTAGGACAGAGTGTATAGTTGGTTAAAAACTGTGTCTACACCTGCTTGTAGGATGTATGTGGTCCTTTCCTCTCAGTTAATTGAATACCCCTAGCCATCAGACAGGAGTAATTACATTTTTAGTTCAATCATCTGACACCGCACCAGGATCTATTCAGACACAAGTCTGAAGTCTCATTTTAAATGGCCAAAAAGCCAAACCAGAAATGTCAGCAGACCACAAGTTCGCTCTACTGGACATATCAGTTTCACCTGATAGTGCCTGATTCAATTTGGTCTGAAGTTGTTTTCTTCAAGGCAGCCGGTCTGATGCCGCCCCGTCTGATGTCCAGTTGTATGGCACCACAGACCAGACAATGTTTTTTTTCCCTTAGCCTTAAAGGGTTACTTCCGAATTTTTCAACATGGACCTATTTTTAGTGTTGATGCCAGCAGAAGTGAAACTGAGCTAAGTGATCCCTGTAGCTGGCAACTGCACACTGTCAAAGTAAGTCAGTTTTAAAGTGCTTGTATTTGTCACTGACTTAAGTGACAACAAACCTTCTTTAAAGACTTTTATATGATACGATTTAAATGTTGCTAAATGATGTTAAAATAGGCCTGGGTGATACAGCTGAAAAATCTATCACAATAGTGAAGTTTCATATTGGTCAATATCGATAATTATTGATCATCATTTGTGTACTCTAGGGGGTAGAAGCTGCTAAAAACCAAGAAAAGACAATACTTGTGCAATATCACAATATAACAATATCCAAAATCTATCACGATATCTAGTCTCATATCAAGATACAATGTAATATTGACATATTACCCAGCCCTATGTTTTGTAAAGGAGTCAGATTAGTTTAACAAGAGCAAAACATGTACATTACTCTTTGACAAAACAGTCTATCTCATTTCCTCCTGTCTCCTTTTTCAGTGAACAATCACTCCAAAGATTAACACTTTTAGTGGACTTATTTTAACAGTGCACAGCTGCCCAGAGGGATCACGTCATAGTTAAGTTTTTCTTCTGACGCCCGCTGTGCTCTCCATCAACACTGGACCAATTTCAAAAATTGCTGTCCCCACTAGTCACTTGAACACACAACATGGGAAAATAGGGTCCAGGTTGAAAAATTACCCTTACCTGGACTTACTTTGACAGTGTGCAGTTGCCAGCTGCAGGGATTACTTAACTCAGTTTAACTTCTGCTGGCATCAACACTAAAAATAGGTCCATGTTGAAAAATACAGAAGTATCCCTTTAAAGCCAAAGGAAAAGAAAACACTGCCTGGCTCTGTGGTGCCATACAAGTGGACATCAAGGTAGCCCTCTAAAACATATTTTTGGTCCTGTGACAACAAGACATAAAACATATTACTGACACTGCACAAAGTGAAAAAACATTAGAATGACACCTGAGGCTCAAGAATCAATAGAGGAAAATTAAAGTGAGCGTATCTTTTATGATAAAAGAAAATGGGTGCGAAATGGGTCACCTATGCTTGGTTGACCAAATGATATAACAGCATCTCTGACTTTTGGTGCCTCCGGCTAACTGGTTTTGAAAAAGAAAATCCTGCGTTTGATTCAATATAAATAAAATGGACAAAGTGAGTTATACATCACTGAACACTGAAGATGAAGATAAAAGATACACTGAAAGCCTGAGAATGAAAGAGGATAATTCATAGCAGGAATGATGGATAACATCACTTTGCAGTCAAAACAGCAGGAGAATTTACCTGTTTGCGTCTTAACTGTGGTAACTAACAACTAGGATTCAAACCATGTTAATATATAGCTTCTTTTTTTACATTTCTAATATGTTAAACACATACTGACTAAATCTACATGGACTCCTGAAAAGGCCTCTTTCCTGTAAGACATTTAAACTTGTCATAGCAGGTGAACCACAGCTGTAATTCACAAAATGAATGATGGCTCAGTACTTTTGTGGTTTCCCAGTAAGCCATGCCAGTAAGCCTGCATACACAATACCAGAGCCTAAATAGACTGCAGCCATTATTAATGCCTTCAAGCATTCCTGTGGTTTTCCTGGTACATGTCAAAAATGTCTGCTGTGAAAAAGCCCTGTGCAGTTTCTTGCACAATTCATACAATATAAATGTGAGGCTCCATGTAACTGGAACAATCATGAGAAACAGGTGTGAGTAATAATGACTCCCACATTGAGCGGTACCCTTCAGTGATATCCACAGGTGGCATGCAGGGTTCCAATTAGACAAAGTGCTCACAAACGTGAAGAGAATTGTGGATTTTGATGTGAAAATAGCTCCTAATGACATCTTTGAGATGGTCAAACATTAGTCAAGCCTCCAACAGTAAACTGAATGACGAGGGATGGGAGATATCATCACCATGATTATGTTAATCATACCAAGCCCACAAAATGCCACTGAGCATTATCAGACTTTTATCATGCTCTTATGTCCTACAACCCTATTCTTAGTATAATCTAACTTGTTTTTTTTAACTACTGTGCTTTTCTCTGCTTCTCTGAGCTGTGCAGAAGCACGTTCCTCCCTCTGAATATTTCTAAAGACAAAAAAACAAGCTCTAAACAAGTTTGCTCTTAACCACTAGATCAACACATTCATGCATGCAACATGCCTGACTGACTGACAGAAGAAGCCCTGCAGACCTGCTAATAATGATAATTACACAGCTGAAATCACCCTGTAAATTTCTTTATTAATGATTGTTAGTCCCACTGCTGAGGGAGTAGGATGAAGAGGTAAATGATTAACCTTTGCATTTTGACACTGTGTATGGGTGCATGAAGAGTGACCAGACGTCCCAAATTACAGTTTTCCCAAACCCCAAATTCTGTCCTGTGGTGCCAAAAAGGTTATAATAATAGATGATATGAACAACATATGAATTTGTGAAAATTAGGCATTAATTCCTGCTTTTGGTTATTTAAAATGTCTTGTTTGATTTTATAATATATGCAAGAGTGTTATTGATGTGTTTTCACTTGCTTATTGAGTTCATTAGGCTATCATAAATAATGGATTATTGATGTCATTTGACCAATTTAAACCAGATGATTGAGACTGCAGCCTTTTTGGGAGGAATTTGTCATTAAGAAAAGATTTTGTGAGATGCTAGTGTCAACTTAATGACACTAGCATCTGCTGAAAAGATATTTGATATGACTTTAGCACACCTATCACCTGCACAAGGACACTCTGTCATGTCATCCTCAGAATCTCTGGTCTTCATAATACTAATAACAAATGATGTTACTCTTACTACATAACACACCCACGCCCAACTCCCTGTCCCGAATTTCACTCATTTTCATTTGGTCATCCTAAGTGCACATAAGAAACAACTAGCATAAATAAATCTAAATATATGTAAATGACAGAGTACATTACAGGCAGGTACAGTCAGTGAGGACTTGTCTTCCCGCTGAGCAATTTTGATTATAATTGCAGAGAAAATAGAGAGATATGGCTTATTCCCTGTTTCTGTATTTGCTGCCAAATTAATTTTCACACCACAGACAAATTCTATTACAGCTAGGCTGTAAGATATCCAAAAGATGGTCCACATTGCACGAAGTTATGATTGGATAAATTTCGTAGAATAAGAAGCTAAAAAAAAATGTTTTGACAAAACCCACGATGGAGACAAAATAAATTGATGATTTTACAGTGTTAGGGTTAACTGAGGGGAAAAACAAGTTTTTGCTGGTAGTTTTCAGAATTATAGGACTAAGTGTGAGTTTAGATTTGGGCCAATGTTGTTCTAGAGGGATTGTAACAAATACACAATTACAGATGTATCTGAAACAAATGGACAAATTTCCATTTGAAAAAATCTAATTAGGCTGCAGTCTTTCTTGATAAATGAAAGCCAATATGTTTTTTCCATGCAAGATCTAGTTGCCCCGGCTGCAAATGGTATTCCTATCGATTCCAGCAGGAAGGAGGCTTTGCAAAGGTCACAGAAGCCATTAAACAAGAATCGCATCCTTGATATATACTTTGAAGAACATTATATGTTGAGTGCTCAACCTTGACATTACAGTAAACAAAAACAGACATGGTATTATGTAGCCTGAAAAAATATGAAAAATAAGAGACAGAAGAAAATAACCTCCACTGTTGGTGTTTGTGACGTAAAAACCACCAAGGGACCGAACTTGGATTGTGTGCGAGTGCATGCTGAGAGATATTTGAGAGACTGACAAAGGCCCCTCTCACCTGAGGGAGATGTCACTCCAAGCAAATTAAAGAAATCATAGCAAGGTTAATTTCACATTCAGTGCCAATGCTGGCTAAGTCCCGTTGCAGTAAGCAATTTCCCACATTGTGTAGGGGAGATGTGAGTACGCTTCCTTCAGGGCTGCAATACACAGATAGGGCAGGCATCGCTGAAGAATCCATTATAGCATAGAGCAGCATTTTCTACATCAATTTATCCTTTTAACTCCTGAAAATGGAGAACAACCCACGCTGCTACATTGTGTGCTGCTGCCTTCTGGCCCCAACTCAAGGTGTGGGCCAGAACTAGGGGTAGAATCACACCATGTGCAGGGTCTGCCTAAAAAACAGGCTGTTAGTATGCCTTGATACAGAACCCACCCGGCTCCCGAGCTGTCAATCTGAGGTCGCTAAAATCCAGAGACTGGAACTGGGCCAAAGGAGCCTTGAGTCATGTCTGATTGCATGTGCTGCCACCTCAGTGACCCGTAGAATTACCTCACTGTTACTTTCTGTGCAGACATATTTAGCCAAATGCACTGTAGGAAGGAAACACAATTTTAGGTGCTGGACCTTGCTGGGCAGAGAGAACTATACAGTATGACTACAGAGGATCTGAAAAATAGCTTAGAGAGTGGCATAATATACATGGCAAATGAACACACTAAGTAACATGATTAAGAGAAAAACAAAGTAATTAGTGTTTTGATTGACTGATTGTAAATTTATTCAGTCATCTTGCAATACAAGAAATATAAACAGTACATACAGTACAAACAAGGTAGTAACTGAAAAGGCATAAGCAGAAGCATAATGCTTATATATGCCTATCCTACATACTTATCATTTTAAGCTACCCTCCCCAAAATAACACCAGGGACATGTGATGGAAGAAAATATTTTTGTTTGTTTTGTAATTTAGAATAACTGCATAAAACAACTTTTTGATTCCAGTCATAAGTTAATTCAACATTACTGAGAAATTCAATTTGTTTACGCAAGAACTGTATGGTATATTTCTCAAATAAGTATTGTGTGAGGAGAGATGTAAATGAGAATTACAACCCCCAATTCCAAAAAAAGTTGTGACATTATGCTGTGGTCTGGACCCCTGTTTTTGGAAATCATGGACGTCATCACGTCACATCCTCAGGGCTACAAAGGGGAAGGACCATCCAGATTCTTACCAGTGCTCAGTTCAAAAGCCAGCATCTAAGATGTTATGGTGGTTAGTTAGTTAGTTGCCATGGCATCATGACT
>JAJHUR010094418.1:0-19479 GCA_027495735.1 Lutjanus campechanus | reverse complement strand
AGTTTTTGTGTTTCTGTGAGGGAAGCGCCATCTAATGGTAACACCTTGTAATTGAATAAATGGGCGTGTTACAGTGGAATCTGGGCGCCGCCCCACAAAGGTGGGGGGAAATGGTATTTGGCTGGAAACTGGCAGGACATTGGAAGGCTTCCGGAAGGCTTTCGAAAGGCGTGGGAAATTTCAAGTGGCTGGATCTGTATGTAACTAATGTTCTTATTTTAACTCAAACTGATCTTTTCTCAAACATAACCAAGTAGTTTTGGAGCCTAAATGCAGGGTTGGAAAAAAAATGTAGTCAGTAACATAATCTAAGTATCACAATATCAAAGTAATGTAACTTGATTACTTTCTGTTACTTTTTGGCTTATCTCAGTATAAAATATGGTGAAATTGTTTAACGTAATAAAGTGTTTTTAGGGCTGCAACAGATGATTAATTGGTTGATTATTTTCTCAATTAATTGATTAGTTGTTTGGTCCCAAAAATGTGAAAATGGTGAAAAATGACGTCCTTAAATGTCTTGTTTTGTCCTCAACCCAAATATATTCAGTTTACTGTCACAGAGTAAAGAAACCAGAAAATATTCACATTTAAGAAGCTGGAATCAGAGAATCAGGACTTTTTTCTAAATTAAACTGACTCAAAATGTTTAATCGATTATGAAAATAGATGCAGATTAATTTGATAGTCGATTAAGAATAGATTGATCATTGCAGCCCAAAGTGTTTTGTGCTTTATTAGTTTGTCAAGCTGTTCCCTCCTTTGTTGTGAACAATTGATTGATTTGATTTAGTGACTGATTGATTTTTTTTACAAGAAAGGTCACCAGGATGCTCCAAAGGTCACAAATGTCATTTTGGGAGTCGTTGTGCAAACATTTGTCCATCTGATACCTCTGGAGAAAGAAGGAGAATGAAGAAGAATGTCCTGGCATTCAAAAAAGTTTCACTGAAAAATGAAACACAGGTGTTAAACATTATTTTCTTCTATTTAGTTTTGTTTGTTTGTTTGTTTTTGGCAGTGTGGTGAGTTATTCCAGGCCAGTCTGGTCTTTAGTTTCAATTCTGTGTCACTGTTTTGGCACAAAGAGGAGGGATTAGAGAGGAGGACACAAGGAGAGCGTGATTTACATATAATCTGCATACGGAGGAGAGACGGTCCTTCTGAAGCCAACATCCACTCTGAACCCTCTCTGTGGTTCTCGTCTGTCCAGATCAGGATGTTTGTTATATCCAGAGTTTCATCACTGATATAAAGTTTTCATTCTTGGATGACTGAAAGAGGTCAGATGGATCCATTCAAGCCTGAACTTTGGTGCCTGAATGAGTTTAACCTCACCAGGAAAATGACGAGAAGCTTATTACAACCCATGTTTACGTTTATTAAGTGGTGACCTCTAGTGGTCATGGTTATTATGACTTTGGCGACTGTATCAGACGCACCAGGAAGCCTTTTTAACGTTGTGAAACTGTTGCTGTTTGGGTAGATTTTGGATAAGAACGTGTTAGGTTTCGTACGTCACTTGGACATGAACCCCGGTGTCCTGCCTGAAAGTCCTGTGGTTGTTTAAGCCGTTCATCCGCCCCACCTCCTTGACTTTCTCCCTCTTTATGCTTCGTCAACAGCCCCGGGGCGTCTTGTACAGCTGTTAACAAGCACCATGTGTGTCTGTATTTGCAGAGGGACAGTGAGAAAACGTTGGTATGTGATGAGTTGGGAATGAGACCGAGCTTTGAGGGATGGGTCAAACATGCCAAGACTTTCACCCAGGAGACCGCTGTTTGTGTTCCATGTCAAACCAAAAGTCAACTAAGTTATGTCACATACGTAACGTAACTAAACTTACAATACATAACTAACGTACTTATTTTAACCCAAATTATGATCTTGTCCTAAACTGGGCCAATTAGTTTTGGTGCCAAACTTAACAAGACTGTCTGACCATGTTAACCATGTGACGATAAGGGCGTTGGACTCCAACAGTCATTCTGGGAGTCGATAGGTGTGTTCGAGATGAGCAAGCGATCACCAGCGATCGCTGCATGCCGGTTAGAGTTGACTTGAGTCCGACTTGAATCCCGACTTGCTCTGACGTCATGAACACGTGGGCAACGATAACCTCACGAGATCGAAGCAGCCGCAGTTTTTAGAGCCCGGCGCCGCAGTTGCTCTCCACCGACTGCAAACGCCTGCTGTCACCTGATCGATGAGCTGACAGGTTTTGATTGGCTCTTAATTTTGACAACGAAATGCTAATTTTCTGTGCAATTGTAATATTTAATGCTGGATATTAGTCTTATGTTGCATGATGAAGTTTTAACAAGCAGGTATTTTGCAGCTGATAATAGTAATAAAGGTTATATATGACTTAACAAATGAGCAGTTACAAAGTGTTTTACAAGGCTGATAAAAAGAACAGAGGATCATGTGACTGCAGTAGAGATTTCTTCTATTTCTTCTGTTTCTAAGTTTATTTCTTCAGCTTTGAACTTGGTCTGCAAACTACATGTAGCCTACAGGCGATCTGCAGGGCAACTCTGATTTTCATGCATTTTTATTTTAGCACAGATTTTTTTTAAAAATAGCACCAAATTTACTTCCAAACAAAAATGTCCTCGTTGTAAAACTGCTATAAAAATACTATACATTAATAATACTGTCCCCTTTTTTGGTGAAATCTTTTAACCAACTTCAGTAATGATTATAACCAGAAAATATTCATTAATATTTACCCTTTAAATGCCAGTTATGAGAAGATATCCCTCATTTTTATGAAATAAAATACAAAAAATTGAAACATTTTCAATATAATGCATGCAAAGTGGATTTTTTGGGAGGGTCAGTGTTTAGCAACAACGTTGATTTTGATGCATTTTTATTTTTGTTGTGCAGTATTAGATTAAGTACAGAATATCACCTGCCAATTTATGGTCCATGTACGACGTCCAGCGTTTTGTTTTGTTTTTTATTCCTCCTATTTGAGATTTATGCTGGAATGGCAGTGGGATCAATAGACATTAACACGGCCAAAATGACTGAAAAAGCTCAATCCAATCGATCCGATCCATGACTTCAGCCTGGAGATCCCAAAGGAGCTTTTAAACTGAATTAACACATAATACTTCAATATAATTTATTTGAATTTTGGACACTTAAAGTCTTTGTCTTCCTACGGCTTGACAATGATTTGAGTTGATTTTTAAACCCCATTAATTCAAAGTAAAAATAGTTTGATGTTATAAATTCAGTTGTATCTAAATGTCACTATCAGATACTCACTGCTCATATAAATTCAGATTATTTTGGCATTTTTTGCCCTCCATAGAGTCTCCTTAGATAAACTCACTTGTTATTATTTCTGAAACAGCCTTTAGCAAAACATCTGCGTCTGATGAACTGTACATTTTCTGTATATGAAAGTAGCTCCACTGGAGAAAGAGGAGAAAATATTCTCCTTACATGACATCTAACCTTTATTACTTTTCCCACGAGATGTTTGCTCCCCTCTGTCGTTCTTTAATGCGAGCCATGTTTCTGCTGTTTGTTGCTCAACATGAGGACGTTTCTGGGACATGGGATGAGCAGGCTACTCTCTATTTCCAAAATGAAGCAATAACAATCATGTGAGGAGGCCTGCAGGAGAACAACGGCCGATTGTCCGAGGAGGGAGTTTCCAGAACCTCCCCTGCTGATTCAAGGTTGCTTCCTGATCTGAGAGCTGAGGAATGTCGAGCACAGACATCACTTTAATTACGGGTTTAAATTTCAAAGAGTCCGTAGATTTATCCGTGTATCTGTGTCGATCTGCTGGTGGCTGTTTTAATCTAATGTAATATGTTCAAAGCAACAGCTGGCTAATTTCCAAAAGCCATTTTCTTTATGAAGCCATTAAAAAGTAATTAAAAAGATAAGAATGCTAAAGAACAAATTAGTTTTACTCAGAATGACCTGGAGGTAATGAGAGGTTGTGTGCGACCCCACTTTGACTTTGATCTTATGTATAAAAACGTTCTCAGAAAGCTGTCAGATGTGATGTGATGGATTAATTTTCTGGTGTTGTTCTTCAAATAAACTCAGTGTGAGTGAATTCTACATTTTTTGGTTGTGTTTCCCTGCTGACACGTCCACCTGGTGTGCATTAGTTAACACTCCGGAGGGTTAAAATTGTTTTAGTCATGCATGCTAGCAGCGAGGTTCTGGAAATTGCTCTGACAGGCCGTCAGTCGGTCCAGCGTGTTGTTCCAGACCGAACCATCGCAGCAGCTATCTGATGACTCACCATAAAATATGTACCGACATTCATGAGATGAAGATTAATCCTAATGACTTTGATGAATTAACTTCAGTGATCCTCTGACTCTTCTGGTGCCATCACAAGGTCATGAAGTTCATCTGCAAAACTCATCGTATTCCCATCATCCTCAGCTGCTAATTAGCAACATGCTAACATGCCAAACACAATACTTCATTCTGATTGGTCAATTACAGCATTATAAGGTCCGTTATTTCTGCATAACAGACAGTTGCTATGGAGACAGTCCTGATCATAGGCTTTGGAGGAGCAATGAAATCATTGTTGAATCACTATAATCATTTTAAAATTTATATTTTGTGTCAAATTATTGCTTTTTTTTGGTACATAATCGTGTAATGAGCAGGATAAAATACAGTGAGCAGGTCACTACTGCAAAAAAGAAAAAAACAGTAACCATCAGCATGTTTGCATCAGGGTTGCCAGGTCTGTGTTTTTTCAGTGGACGCTGGCTGGGTCGACCTATTTTGCATGCAAATTGTAGTAATAATATCTATAAATACACATCCAGATTTGAAATTTAAAAATAAAATTCTACCTAAACTCTACTAACGTAAACCTGGCGCACGTCACAAGCACACCCACATAAACACACAAAAACACGATGTTCACATGCTCTCCACCTGCCGGCAACTATTTTTATTGGCTGCTGGGCTGGTTTTGTCACACAGATCTGGAAACCTGGCAAATAGCAATACCATACAACTAGCTAGCATGCTGATGTTAGCATTTAGCTCAAAGCACTGCTGTGTTTAAGTACGACGTCACAGAGATGACATATCCGTGGTCTTGTTAAATTAAAGCACATTAAAAGAACGATGCGTTGTAAAAATTTGTATCACCCTAAACCTCTGTTTTTACTAACCGACTTTAGATGAAACCACACCCACTTCTGTGTGATGAAAGCAGCTCTGATGGCTGCGTTTGCTCAACTCACACTGTTAACTTATAGTATAAATCTTCCCCATTACTCAACCTCAGACACCCACAAAACATACGGTTATGAAACAGCGCACTAGCTACTTCATATCTCATTTGTAGTCTGATACACAGTAAATGCATCATTTTATAATCTTGTTTTCCAGCTACACATACTGTAATACAGCCTCAGGTGAATATCCCATAACCTTTAGTTATTCTTTTTTTGGACCACCTCCTTATCCAGGTAGTATCACTGGAAACACCTGTCTTTACCTTTATATTTCATGTAAAAATGGCTGCCGTGAAAAAGATCTGCGATGCTAACATGTTAATGTGAAGCTAATGTAAAGTTTACCATGTTCACTTCTTAGTTTAGCATGTTAGCATGCAAGCATATGCTAATTAGCACCATAACTCGATGTTGAGCTGAGGCTGATGGGAATGTTTTGCAGGTAATTTCATGTCACTTCATCCAGCAGTTATTGAGATATTTCAGTCCTGCTGTCTGCACGGCTAAAATGAGCTTATATCTGCTTATAACTACATTATATATTGTGTTAAAAACAATTAGGCTAATTAAGCATTTATGTCTGGGAAAATGGTAAATAGGCAGGTTTAAATTGTTGCTGTATATTTTGTGCTTATTATCACCTTTCAGTTGTATTTGAGCAAGAAGTTTTCAAACTTTTAGTTTTAGTCATCTTGAAAAGAACTCAATATGAGAAGCTACTTACAGCCACACAGGCAGGAGGTCGAGTTTCTGTAATGAATATGAAGAACCAGAAAGCTACGTGCACAACTTTTTTTTTTTCAAACTATAAATCTACAAACACCTCCCCACGTTGCCAGGAATGAAATACTTGTGCAATATGAATTTTTAATTAAATAATAAAAGTGATAAATATGACTACCAGCTGCTGAAAGTAGGCAGAGAGAGAGAGAGAGGGAGAGGGAGAGAGAGAGAGAGAGATATATCTGGATCGATGGGAAAATCAGAGCAGAGTCCAGAGTTTCAGCTCTGATGTGAGTAACAGACCACAGCGGGAGGTTTGATCCACCGAGCAACTTCACTTCTTCAGACACCAGAAAACCAACGAGGAACATTTTCTGTCTGAATAAACAAACCAGGAGAAAATATTTTAAATGCATATTTATATTCAGAATTACATCATGATCTGATGTATTATCAGAGTAAAAAAAATAACAATACCACACTTAAAATATTAAGTCCTGCATCTGTTTTAGATCGGCCAAAATAAGGAAACATAAACAGAAAAACTTATTTAAAGTTTACATAAAGTTTGCATATCCAGATTGTAAGAGACACGATGTCACTGTGGTACATTCATTTGAAATAGAAGCTCTGTGCAGTATCTGTTCAGTAATCCATCAATGCATTTATCTGACAGCTATTGTTATTAATTACTTTGCAGATGATTTTGATCATATTTTTATGTGTAATCTTAAAAGACTAACCCGTCTTTGCAGTTGTCACTGAAATGTACAATGGAAACAAGTGAAGTACAGACAGAATAAAGGATTTTAGAATGAAGTCATGAGTCCAAGTCAGAATAAATCAATAAATAAAACCTCTGGTACAAAATATGTCAGATGTTATTTATTCACTTAAATGTTAAATATTGTCTGTAAGTTTTAGTTCCACATATAAAGGTCTAAATATACACTGCCAGGAAAAAAATAATCTAATTTAACTTATTTATTTGTTTTCTGAGCTCACAGTAGTCAAACTGAAATATTACGAGTATAAAAATACAGTGACAAGCCGTATAAAATACCCACCGCACCATGTGTTCTTTTCATTCTGTGTCGATTGATCTTAAACCCACATTCAGAGGAAAAAAGTTACCTCAGTGTTCAGCAAGAATAATAATGATCCAACAATATATTATTACATTTTCCTGATAATATCTTTATACTCTAACTTCATCTTGAGTGCAGGACTTTAATTTGTAATGGAGTATTTTTTTTAAACTGTCACACTGCTATTTTTATATATATATATATATTTGAGTATTCCATCATTGATTTGACAAACGTCCCCTCTGATCTCTGGACTTACATCACACAGGTGGATTTGGGGCCTTATGGAACCACGTCGTCCATATATGACGAGAAACTGCCCTGATTTCATGTCTGCAGGCAGGCTTGTGGTGTAATGGATTACATGTGACAGGATCTGGATACTAAAAAAAGGAGAATAAAGAATTATACTCACAAATGAAGGAAAGAACAGCTGGACAAACTAAATCAAACAACGAACATAAAACACTCAGAGCTGCAACAATTAGCATATTATTTAATTGACTATTAAATTAATCTGCATCTATTTTGATAATTTATAACTTGTTTTGAGTCATTTTTTTAATAAGAAAAGTGAAAATTCTCTGATTTCAGCTTCTTAAATGTGAATATTTTCTGGTTTCTTTACTTCCTCTCTGACAGTAAACTGAAAAGTTTTGAGTTGTGGACAAAACAGGACATTTGAGGACTTTGATCAACATTTTATAACATTTCATGAACCAAACAACTAATTAATTAATTGAGAAAATAATCGACTGATTAATCGATGATAAAAATAATCGTTAGTTGCAGCCCTAAAATCAGGCAAAAAACAATTTAATAAATATTTCATTTTGAGGTGATTCAAAAGTAAAGGAAAGTAATCAAATTACATTACCTTTATATTGTGATACTTGGATTACGTTATTGACAGGTAATTAGTAACTGTATCAGAATACATTTTTAAAGTGACCCTCTCAACCCTGTCTGTGAGTTATGAAGGCAAATGTAAAATTTGTTACAACTGCCCCCACTCTCCCCTACTATAATATAATTTAGGGCTGCACGATTTGATAAAAAAAACAGTCAGGTGTGATTATTTTGACTGAAATTGCGATACAATTAGTGGAATTTTCACTGAAAAAACAAAAACAAAACTCAAGTTGACGTCCTCAAATGTCTTGTTTTGTCCACAACCCAAAGATCCTCAGAAAAACAGGAAATATTCACATTTAAGCAGCTCAAATCAGAGAATTTAGACTTTTTTCTTTTAAAAAATTACTCAAAGTGATCAATCGACTATAAAAACCATTCTCAAAAATTGTGATTTAGTTCTGATGCTGTGATTTGAATATTGCACTCGGTCATATTTCTGTTTTATCTCGATTAATTGTGCAGCCCTGATATAATTTCTAAGACAGAATGTAAATGAAACATTAAAGTTTCCTCTGCCTGTGTTTGTGTCATTATAATGTATTTCCTGATGCACTGTGTGATGTTCTCTGCAGACCTGAACCTCTGATCTGTGCAGACCGAGCAGCAGCTGAGTCGCTGTTCCTCCTGACATCAGCAGAGGGAAACGTTGGACTCCTTTTTCTCTCCACCTCAGACAATAAAAACAAGGCGAAGCCCGCACACACACACACGGCAGCGAGCGGCAGCAGCAGCATCTCCTCCATTCAAAGCCCGGGCACCGAGCTCCGTCTGCGGAGGGGGGAAGAGCTCTCACACGGCCGGGAGGAGTATGGACACATGGCCGCCGAGCTGGGACTAGAGATGTAGGCGCAGAGATGCAGACCAGCTACATCTCTCGTTTGCTCCTGGTGGCGGTGTGGACCTGCGCGCTTTGGGAGGCGCTGGCCAAATCTCTTCCAGATCAAGGAGCGCTGGGTAAGCTCAGCTCGCCATACGGGGGATGCAGCACAATGAGGAGATGGGAGTGGTTGCTTTTTTATGGCTTTTGTCGACAAACCGTCGATCTGCGCTGCGCTGCGCTCTCACATCACGCAGGCAGGGAGGAGATGGGTTTTAGAGGATGATTTTCTTCTTGTATCCGCTTTAAAATGTTGGTTTGATGGTGAAGATTCGTTAATATCCAGGAGCAGATCTGACACACAGGGCCAGGCTCGTGTTATTGTGCTCTGGTTCAGTACAGATGTGTGGTTAGAGAAGCTGCTGATGATACCAGGCCTTAAATAGAGTCTGCTGCTGTAACATCAGGCCTGACCTGCTGTAAACCAACCGGGCCTGCATGTGTTATTTCATGCACAATAATGACAGAGAGAGCAGGAGGCCTTCAGGTCCACAATTTAACTGTCACTCACTACAACAACACACACGTTTGTGTCTTAAAAAGGCCCAAAATTCACCTGCACGGCTCAAAAACATCGCTTTGTGTTGAATAATGATGCAGCAGCAGCTTTAAAAACATCTTTGTTTATATTGTGTTGTGCATTTTGAAGGACATTATGTAATTACCTTGCATTATGCATGCTTCAGCTTCAAGCTATTTTAGGCTGCATGGATGGCTGCAGACTGGAGGGGGGATTGTAACTAAGTACATTTACTCAAGTACTTTGAGTATTTTCATGTTTTATGCTGGTTTGTAGTTACACTGCACAACATGTCAAAGGTGAATATTGTACTTTTTACTCCACTACACTTATTCAACAGCTGCAGTTACTTTGCAGATCAATATTTTTAGAGCTGCAACAATTACTCAACTAATAATCGATTATTAATTTATTCAACAACTATTTTGACAGTCGATTGATCACTCTGAGTAATTTTTTAAAGAAAAAAAGTCAAAATTCTCTGATTTCAGCTGCTTAAGTGTGAATATTTTCTGTTTTTCTGACAATTTTCTGAAAGTAAACTGAATATTTTTGGGTTTTGGACAAAACGAGACATTTGAGGACTTTTGGAAACACTGATTGACATTTTATGACATTTTTTTAGACAAATAATTAAACATTTTATTGAGAAAATAATCAACAGATAAATCGATGATGAAAATAATCATCAGTTGCAGCCCTACAATATCGTACTTTTTACTCCACTACATTTATTCGACAGTTACAGTTACTTTGCAGGTTAAAATTTTACAAACAAAAAACATACCAACAAAAAATCCAGTTACAACGATTAATATATTATTAATCAACTACTAAATTATTCACCAACTATTTTGATAGTTGATTAATCGCTTTGAGTAATTTTTTAAAGAAGAAAAGTCTAAATTCTCTGATTTCAGCTTCTTAAATGTGAATATTTTCTGCTTTTCTGACAATTTTCTGACAGTAAACTGAATCTTTGGGTTGTGGACAAGACGAGACATTTGAGGACGTCAGCTTGAGTTTTGGGAAACTAATCGACATTTTTGACCATTTTTAGACATTTTATGAAACAAACAAAATCATTTAATCAAGAAAATAATCGACAGATAAATTGATGATGAAAATAATCGTCAGCTGCAGCCCTAGTGGAAAGTAACTAAGTACATTAACTTAAGTACTGTAGCTTACTTAAGTGCAATTTTGAGTATTTTCATTCTCTTTTACGGTTTACTTCTACTCCACCACGACTCAGAGGGAATTATTGTACTTTATTTACTTTGCAAATTCATATTAATGATGCAAAATATAATAAACAAACAAATAAATGATAATATATTATTATAGTTTAAGATAAAACTTTATTGATCCCCGGAGTGATCAATAAAGTTTAAAGTTTAAATTAAGTATTGTTGTGCTGCAGAGGTGTCCTGACCTACACATCATATTCAGGCTGAAAAAAATCTGTTTTTCAAATGATAATAATAATAATATAAATATATTTTCAAAAATCACTCAGCCCCAATATGATGTAATTAAAATGAGCTCCACCCTGAGCAGCTGCAACATTAACAGCGTCGTTGCTAAAGTAGTTTACAGACAAGTCGTAGTGTTTCTGTATTGTGGTATATTGTTTCTTGACTTAAGTAAATGATTGTAATTCTTCCTCCGCCGCTGGCTACAGAGCAGGTTTTGAACCTCTAAACTGAACCTAATTTGAATTAAATTGTAATCGATTTCACTCCCCAGCTGCTGCTTGACTGATTAAACTGTCAATTAATTGACACCTCAGGTGTGTTTTGGAACAGCTCAGCACTTCTCCCGACCTGCACTCATTCACAAGAAGCAATTAACCGTCTGAAGAAATCTGCACGGCGGCAGGATGTGGAGGAGGAGGTTGTGCTTTAGAGCTGATAAATGGATCAGTCAGCCGAAAGAAAATCAATCTGCAGCTATTCTGATAATCAATAAATAACAGATTTTTATTAAACCAGCAGCACGTGCTAAAATTTCAGGACTGTCAGAGGTGAATAACTGTTGATTGTCACATTGTTTCTTCGAGAATAATATGAATTTTGGGGGTTAACTTTCAGATCTTAGAAACTTTTTACTCCTTTCTGACATTTTTAAATTAAATAATGAATCACTTAATTAAGAAAATAATCTGTAAATTAATTGACAATGAAAATAATCAGCAGATCATAGCAGGAAAAGGTGTTTTAACAGTTGATTATATGTAAAGAACATCATTATTTGATAATAATATAGATGTAGTAGGTAGAAAATCAACATCAGATTGAGTGTACGCTATATTTAGAATATTTTGACCACTTAACCTTGCTATCAGAAAGCCTTTTTTTAGGGGAAGCTGCCATTACATAAGCCAAACATCACTCTCTCCAAACCAACCAAACTCCATAGACAAAATCAGTGATTTTACCTCACAGAACACAGGTGTTGCTGGTCTACCGCCGCCTCAAGAGGTTAGTTTGTTCGTGTTATTGTGTGACTTCTGTGCTTTTAAAGGACAGTTTGGATTCACCAAAGTCACAAAATAACACAAACTAACTATCAAATTGAGGCAGCAGCACACCAGTAACTTTTGTGTGTGTGAGCTAAAATTGCTGATTTTGTTAATGGAGTTTGGTTGGTTTGGCGAGAGTGATATTCAGCTTTTGTAAATGCAGTTTCCCCTCAAAATTTGCTCTCTGGTGGCAACGTAAAGCAGTGAAAATATTCTAAATATAGCATACAGCTAAACTGATGCAGATTTTTTTTTTAGGTTTAACTTTTTTAAAATGGCTAACGCCGTCCACATCAGCCTCTGTGCTGGTATTCCTCTCTGCTTCTCCGAACTGAGGCCGTGTACAGGGCTAAAATCTCAGTTTTCTACCTCGAACAGTCTGAATTTAAGCTGCATGGACGTGTCCTGGCCTAAAGAAGTGGTTTCAGTGAGTGTTAGGAGGGTTTCCGCTCCGCTGAATCTCAGCTGCACTCATTTTGAAGCCTTTGGAGTGAGTGAAGATTCCCAGACCCTTGATGTGACACTGTGACTCTCAGTGTTTCTGTCAATAGAGCCGCTTCAAGCTACAGATGGAGGAAATCCTCTCCACACTCACACAAGGGAGCCTTTATTGAACCAATTATGGTAATGGCTGACAGCGTTTACACACACTCACAATGGATATGGACACACACACACACAGACATATACATACATGCTTATTAATGTGGGTGCAGCCATTAGCGAGGCTGTCACTCGAGGCCTGGAGGGTTTTACAGGACGACAGCTCGTGGTGCTACAGGGAGCTGAGCTGAGCCGACTGAGGAAGCGACAACGAGCCAGCCAGCTTTTTGGAGAGTCAGCGTGTAACCATGGAAACATCCCCAGCGTGACCCACATCCACGCCGTCCAAGAGGCAAGATGAGAAACAAAATGTTCTGGGGCTGAAAAAACATCAGAGGATGAAGGGCAGGAAGAGCCACGCGATGGATTCTGTGATGGGTGTGTCTGTGATGATGACTTCAAACATCATCATCATCATCATCATAATCCACCACAACAGGAAATGATTCGTCTGCACCAGGAGTTATGGAAGAAAGTGTGATGCAGAGCCTGGCGCTGGACTGTTTTCTTAATCCTGGATTTCTCCTGCAAACATTGTGACGTTCACTCTCACACAATAATAGAGTTTGAATGATTTTCTGTCTGACCCACAGGGAATACACTGTATTTTTCAGTGGTGTTAATAAATAGACGCGTATGTGTCAGTAATTATGCAGTGAAATTACTTTCAGTGCATAATTGATTGTTAAAACCTTGCAGAAACATAACGAGCTAACACAGCTGCGTTCCCTGTCTGCATTGTTGTTCATGACCGCTGATTTTAAACTGATTTAAATGTGGAAACAAGGGGAGATCATCAGAGATTTGTACGACTCGACTTGCATGATTGTCACCACAGTAACAAGGGTTAAGATCTGAGACTTGTGCCAAAATTTGCACGCAAAAGAATACCACTATTCCTGACGTCCATCCTGAATAAACATCCACAAATCTGATTAAATCATAGGACAAAGAATGCTCCCTATAACGTCAGAACTTGCCTGAGAATTATCACATTTTTAAATTTTCTTCAGCACCACAGTAACCCAGTGATAGTTGTCTGAACATCCACGAGAACACTGCAAACAGGAAGTGCTAATAGCTAATTCGGCTTACTTTTAATGATGCTGATTTCACAAAATATAATAAATAAAATAAAAAATTTAAAAAGTGACGTATATACCATAATGTAATGACTTTGAAGGTCATTTTAGACCTGATCATCACTGTTGCATGATGATGTTGACCTTGTGAGACAGCCCAGGGTCACTTGATGAATTGAGCCACACTCAGTGTAATTAATGTTTTAATATTACAGAGTAATCTGACTACATAAGACTCATAAAGCTCTACTTTTGATTGAGTGGGCTAAGAAATCAGCTGGTTATGCAGCAGGGCACAAGTAGAACATACAGGTACGAGTGTTTCCAGTGTTTCCAGAGGAAATTCAATGAAAAACCTGCTCCAAGCAAATATTGATTCATCTATTATTGGAAACTAAACACTCCGTGTTCTGTCTGTTGAAGTGTATCTTCTCCTGTAGACACGTTTCACATTTTTGGATGTTCAGATGACCTGCAGTGCAAAGACGAAGTAATACTTCCTCTGTTTTCTCAAATACAGAGAAGCTTTCCAGGAACATTTCCATGAATTTTCTAAAGTTGCAGGAAAATATTGGACTTGTAAATGAAAGTGTTATTTAATGATATTTGTTGTTTTTATTTTAAATTGAATGTCCTGCATCAGCGTCATTTCTAATTAAGATTCTAAGAAGTGGGTCTGGTGTTTTTTCACAAACACTTACGCGCTGGAATCTCATTGGTTCGGGGTTCAGAGTGTCTGTAAACGTGCAATTTAAAGACGTTAACTTGAGCATTTTTCACTATTATTTTTACCTTTTGTGGACATAATTTACATTAAAAAATGATCAATATTAAAAAGAATCATTCGTCGCAAGCCTAATGCTAATTTCTTTTCAAGGAGCCCAAAAGTGTCTCTGCAACCAACAAATACTTTGATTAATCACTTTTCAACTTGCTTGTTTTGTCCAGAAACTAAAGATATTCAATTTATAACTACAGAAAACAGAGAAAAACAACAGATCTTCTTGTTTGAGAAGCTGGAAATAGAGAATATTTGGGGTCTTTGGTTGATAATTAACTTAAATGATTGATAGTTATTGTTTATGAATTTTTTGTTGATTGATTAATTGATGTGCGGTGTTGGAGGCAAATTACTGTCAGGCTCCCGAGCTTTTTTTGTTCATAAAAATGTGAATCAAGACACAGATTAATCACAGACAAAAGGGATGCAACTGACGATTACTGTCATTATTGATTAATCTGCTGTTGTAACAGATTATCTGATTATTTTCACGATTTGTAAATGAGTCATTCAGTCAACAAAAATGTCACAAAATAAAGAGAAATTACAGTTTCCTCCAGCCTAAGTTGAATTATTCCAATTAAGTAGCAAATATTGACATTTAAGAATCTAGATCCAGATGTTTTGGCATTAAACTCTCTCTTCTCTTCTGTTGTTGCAGAGGTGCAAATCAAAGTCCAGGTGTTCGACAACAGCGACCTGTCACCGTTGGCGGACGCTCAGGTGGAAGTCCACGGCAATCAGACCATCTTGGCATCGAGCCGGGCCGGCAGGGATGGCGTCCTGAGAGTCAGCTTCCTTTACCGCACGGGAACGTGGGTCATCATCACAGCCTCCAAACAGGACTACGTCACCAACTCCGTGCCCTGGCACTCCAGCCGCATCCCCCGTAAGTCAGAGAGGAGGAAAACAGAGGAGGAGCAGTTTATTAAGCATGAAGAGCACTTTCACTGTCCTGTGTCGACTCCATCGAGATATAAAACCTGACTTTTACGGTTTCTGATTGGCTGCCTCTGTAGCTGCTGTCTCTCATCACACAGTGTATCTGCAGGGCTTAAAAATACTGAATGTAACGTCCTCCAAAAAAGGACCTGGGAGGGTATTAAAAAAGTGTTAAAATTCAGTTACAAATGTACCCGTCAGGAGACGTTAAACTAAAGTTCCAGTTGGCAGCAAACACCGACACTGCTGCAGCTCCTCAGCTCACAACTGTTGATTTTAGCAAAGAATTAATTAACTTAAATCATTTTAATTAGATTGTGCTGCTTATTCTGGTCCAGGTCACATGAATTTAATTAATTATATCATTAGTAATTATTGTTATATACTGCTGGGAACTACTGAAAAAAAAACAAGGCCGGTTTGTCCCGACTGGTTTTAAATCTGACACCAGACAAGTTGACTTTACTTTTAAAAAAAATAAGGCAATTAATGGCTTGAGTAACTGATTACAGAGAAACAAACTTATTTGATTTAAATTCTAATAGACTGGAAGTAACAATTTAAGTTCAATTGAATGAACCCTGTTGGTGCAGAAACCTGCTCTCAGCGTTGTTGTTACACCTGGAAACCTGCTGCATTAACTTTAATTTATCTTCCGTGGTTTTTTTGTTGTTGTTTTTTTTGCAGTGTATGCTTCAGTCAGCCTGTACCTCCTGGTTCAGAGGCCAGGAACACTTATTCTGTACGATGACGTCCTGCAGGTGCTGTCTGGGTCACCAGGTAAAGAAAACAACACTTCTCCTCCAGATATTTCACGATAAGACGTGCAGGCTCACTTATTCTGTCGTATCTTGAATTTATGAAGGATTATGAACTTCTTCTGAGGAGCTGAATCACTGTTCATCATTACAATGTTTAAAAATGATGAATCACATCGAGGAACTGGATTCAGACCTGTTAGACGGCGACGGCGGTTTTATTTTGGTCACTGGGGAAAGTGAGTTTGACCCGTCAACAGTGATTCTGTCATCACCTCTTAAATTAGTGTGTCTCCAGCAGAGAGTGAAGACAGATTCACACCCGTCTCCTCCTCCTCTCCCACCCCCAAGTCTATTCAGGCCTCCGTAGATTTCTTAACATTTATGTGACCCTGTGTTATTTGCTGCTGCTGCTGCTGCTGCTATCACCATGGCAACAGCTGCAGCAGAGTACTTTGTTATAGTTTCTACAAAAACAGCTCAGTCACAGCCGCCTCCTCGTCAAACACCACCAGTACAGTATGTTTACGCCTTTTAAGAGATATTAGGACATGGTTGCGCGACGTGTTTGTGGGATTCGCTGACCGGAGGTGTGATTGTTTGATTTCAGGAGCTCGTAACCAGCCGCTGGTGCAGCTCCAGAGGAAGTCCCTCCAGCTGCCGTCCAACTCCAACTACACGGCGCTGTCCGCCGCGCTGACCACCGCCAGGACTCAGTACGAGATCGGAGGGTTCCCGTTTCTCCTCGGCCAAGAGACCAACAGCTCAGGTCGGTGTCAGAAATCAATGTCGAGACTGATCTATGACGATGTGGCCAAAAGTGAGTGGACACATACTTTTGGGCTCCTAACTGGCACATGTGGGGTTGTTTTTCTTGGGAGTTCTGTTGAAACCAGGCCCACAATGAAATCGTTTTCCCAGTTTGGTCTGGTTTCCAGCATCGGTTGCATAAGTGTTGGACCTTTTCCACCAGATAAGCTCTGGTTCTTGACTCACTTCCATCCAGCGCTTTAGTGAACCAGTCGGCATTTCCACTGTTTTTTGAGTGGAACCACTGTTCTCAAGGACGTCGTCAACTGAGGGCGCCGCACAATGTAGAATATGATGCACCCACTTTAGTTCTCAAGGAAAAACTGCTATTTTTTGGTTCCAGTTGGGAATCAGCTTGTCAGGTTCTTTATTTTTGGTGTAGATGCTCAGAACGGTTCAAAATGAGGTGGTTGAACTGGAACGGGCCGGTTCCATGTTGGTGGAAAAGGCCTAACTGATGCTCTTTTGGCTTCATGGAAGCAAGGTTTAGGGCTGCAACTAACGATTATTTTCATCATTGATTAATCTGTCGATGATTTTCTCAATTCAAAATATTGATCCGTGTTTCCCAAAGTCCCAAATGTCTTGTTTTGTCCACAACCCAAAGATATTCAGTTGACTGTCAAAGAGAAAGAAAGAAACCAGAAAATATTCACATTTGAGAAGCTGAAATCAGAGAATTTTCTTATTTTCTTTAAAAAATGACTCAGCCATTATCAAAATAGTTGATGCTTAATTTAATAATTGATGAATAATCTATTAATCTATTAATCTATTAATCTATTAATCGTTGCAGCTCTAGCAAGGTAACACATCTGGTGGAAAGTCTGACGCCACAGAAGTGGAGGCTGTTACAGCACTAGATTAATGTACATGGTTTTTATTATGTCAGGCACCTGCATTTACCGTACTCTGTATTTCACTTTAAAGTTTATTTATTGCCTCTGCTTGTCATGTGTTGCGCTACAGATGGAAATCTGCATCTCACTAATCTGATACAAACATGTTTTCATTTCATGTAACTGATCAATGTCATTGCACACTGTCCTTTTATAAATTAAATAAAACTAAACTAAACATATGAGGGTCATGCTCAGGTGTCCACATACTTGTGGACATGTAGCGTTCAGTGTTCACATGACAAACTGAGTGTCAATAAAGGTCACATTCATGGTCATTCACAAGTGTATGAAAATACAATGTTATTAGCCAACATTGGTTTATCACAGATTGATTTCAGCTAATACACTTAGTGGCCAGTTTATTAGGCACGTTTAGCTGAAACTTGACATCTGATACAACAGTCCTGCAGTAAAACCTCCTGTCACAAAGATTATAGTGTTCAGTGTTGCACAATATGGTGAGAAAACATATTGCAATGTGACTCATGATTAGTAGGAATGATCATTTTTGCAAAACAGTTTACTCTGGAATTATTAAAATCATGATGATGTGACATTTGTTGGAGGTCTGTAACAAACAAACATGTTTTCTTCCATCTGGAGATTAAGATTTATAGACCAGGACATCTCTGCAGCTCTACAGTTCTTCATTATGATGCTGTTTTCTCTCATTTTTCCTTTATCAAAAAATCGCAGCTTCTACGTTTTGGAAATTACACTTGCCCATATTGCAAATCTGAGAATATTTCCATCAGTTGTGCAGCCCTAGTTCAGTTATGTATGATCATTATGGAGGATTTAGTCTGTGGTGCTGTTGAACTGTGTGACATTACACAGAGAAGCGTTTCTGTTATTCAGCCTATCCTCGTTGATATAAATGGGGTGGCCAAAATAATAGAAATACCTGACTTGACTACATAAGGCTGCATTTTATGCATATTTTCTATATTTTTTATTGTAATTTAGTATGAAATTGCCTCTTATTTTCTACCCAGTGCACAGCATTTTATTTAACATCATAGTTGTGTCAGTTACATAAAAAGTGTCAGAAATCTGAATTTACTGCTCACAAAAGAGTGAAACACCAAACAGAAATGGTGAATGAGCTGCATTTATAGCACTTCTCTAGTCTGCCGACCACTCAAAGCTCTTTACACTGCATGTCAACATTCACCCACTCACACACATTCATACACTGACGGCAGAGGCTGCTGCACGAGGTGCCGACCTGCTCGTCAGGAGCTATACAGTGCTTCCATTCACACACTCACACACCGATGGAACAAATGTCGAGAGCAATTTGGGGTTCAGTATCTTGCCCAAGGACACTTCTGATTAGTGGTGGACCTGCTCTACCCCCTGAGACACGGCCGCTCGGGAGTGAGTGTCAGCGAGTGTTTGATGAACTACTGAACAGGGGAGTGATGTCAGGCAGAGGATAGAGGAGATATGACAGGACAGAAGTGTTGAAGCTGATGTCAATGATTTTTTCTCTCTTCAGGTGCAGAAACAGGGTGGACGGACCTGACAGCTCTGGCCGTGGTCAGCATTCAGCTCTTCGACAAGGATGGCAGTGCGATCCAGGTCTCCGATCCGATCCACATCTCTGTACCGCTGCCGTCCGACACCCGCAACAGGATGGCAACGAGTGTCCCTGCTTGGCTGTATCAGCCTAAGACGGGTAAGGGACCACAGTTTTCCTATGAATAGA